>PVLC010001147.1:100165-125407 GCA_004027655.1 Graphiurus murinus | reverse complement strand
TTAGGAAGTATGACATCTGTAGATTACCCATAACTAATAAATGGGGATTTGCAGGCTGATTAAAATTCACAGAGTGAGATGTCTACGCCTATCTCAACAATGTTGCAGCTTCCTTTTAAAATTCACTCGTGTTTGTTCTCAGTGTATCACTGGGTGAATTAAAAGTGCAGTTATATCAGATGACTCTGACTGGGATGAAGAGCATAAGAGATGGGGCTCCCTACATTGCAGAACAAGTACCATGCATAGTTCATGAGAAGTGAAATAAGCATGCTTAATAGCTGGCAGATCCAATGGAGCAGAGGATATCTGCTCCGACAGCCCTGTGACAGCCATCCCCTTCACTCCAGGCTTCCCTTAACACTTTGTTGGCTTAGAGAGGATATTAAAACCTCTTCACAATCGTTCCAGTTTGTCATGAAAACTATTAATTTCTCCATCAACACAAACTTCTACAACTATCCTCCCATTTATTCTGCAGACATTTTGGGTCTTCTGAGACATAATAACTGTACCCTCTCCCCCCACAAGCTATCAAAAACAGAAGCCACTGAACCATTTTACAAGTAAGCTTAATTTACAAAGTATCAGGTCCTTTAAAAAAAAAGAAAGAAAGAAAACATGGGATATAATCCCAGTACTTGAGAGATTGAGACAGGAGGATTTCAGGTTCGAGGCTAGACTCAGAAATTTTATGAAGCCTTCTGCAACTTAGCAGACCCTATTTCAAAATAAAAAATAAAATAAGGCAGGGGTGAAATGCAGCTGTAGAATGACCCTGGGTTCAATTCCCAGTAAAAAAATAAATGGGATACAGAACAATTTAAAATTCCTTTTTACTTGATCAAAGACAATATTTTGGCTTATCTTTAAAAATGATGCATTAAATTCATTTTTGGATTTCTCTAACCTAAAAAGTCTCAGGTTGTTATACATCCAAATTATCAAATTAAATCAGGGACTTAAGTCAGACTACCAAATTAAATCCCAGCTTTCAAAACTATTATCTCAGTTGACTTTCCTAATCTCAATAGCAATAATTTAGACAAATAAAATTCTGATGTCTTTCTTAAATCGGGGAGAGAAATAACATTAGATAAATCCAATGTCAGGCTTTGGGGCTGATCCAGGGGCTATAATAAAAGGAGTTTTCCAGAGTAATACTTGGTTGCTTTCCAGACCTCAGGCATCTTCCAGCTAATTCTCCATTAGGATGTCATTTGTTTGGTTCACTTCAAAGCTCTGGCTACTTTCTTGCATTTTTCTGAACACAAGGAGTTATCTGTGGAAATCATTTTGTCAGGCAATTTGGCAAGTCACTTGCAATACTCATCAATTTCAGTACTTTAATTAAAGCCAGGAAGTCCCTTTGCCCAATGTGAATCTCCTGTCTGGGTCACCATTCATCTTTGTCTTCAACAGGACCCAATGTTTCAAAGTGATAAAGAAAAGAAATATCAGGCTTGAGGATAGCTAAGTGTGTCTCAGGATTTGGCTAATATTCATTATTTGCTTAAAAAAAATGAAGGACAGATAGTTGGTTTCCTGACCTGAGAGCTGACAATCTATCCTCCCTATTTCACCCCATAGAGCCAATGGCCAGAGCCAATGACAAGTTTGGGTCATCAGCGTAGTATCTGAGTATATTTAGCTGCTAAATTTGACAGCAACATCCTTGCCTTCTGGGTTCTTGGTCTGAATTTTGTTAGGGGCTCTAGCTGACAGCCCAATTGTAGATAGCTTCTAGAGGCTGGTTTTGCTGGCCTCAGGTATAATTCTCAGCAATGACAGCCACTGTCTTGGGGAGGGGCAATTGAAACAGGGATTAATGTCATCCAAGCAGAATGACTTTGATGCTACAGAATAAGCTGGACAGCCCAGGGCTTCTACACAGCCTCACTCCCATAGGTACTGTCAGGAGACTCAAACAATAAAGCAAGATAAATATAGAAGCAAAGGTGCTACACAAATTGACTTATTTGATTGATTGATTGATTGATTTTTATGGTACTGGGAATTGAACCCAGAGGCATTCTACCTCAAAGCCGCATCCCCACACCAATTTTATTTCTTATTTGGAAACAGAGTCTCCCTAAGTTGCTGAGAACCTCACTAAATGGCTGAGGATCCTCGAACCTATAATCCTCTTCTCTCAGCCTCCCAAGTGCTAGGATTACTAGTGTGTACCACCATGCCCAGTTATAAACATAATATAAAAGTCACAAAAGCAAGCAACAACTGGAACCATGATGCTAGTATATGTAAGAAAAATGCAGGATGGGCAGCATACCATGAAACCAATCACATTCTCTTCTCCTATATCCATCAAACCTCCTCCTTTTGCATTCTCTGGCTCACACCACCATTAAGGGTTAAATTATGTCCTATTTGGAGCAAGAATCTTTATGGAGGTCATTAAATTCAAATGAAGTCATTATGGTAGTCCTCAATTCACTTTAACTAGTGCTCATGTAAAAAGGAGAAGTTTGAATACAGAGTCAGAAATACACAGGGGAAGATAATGTAAAGAAACATTGGGAGAAAATGGTCATCTAATGTCCCAAGGAGACAGGGCTGGAATCAGCCCTTCTTAGACTCACAGCCTCCAGAACTGTGAGGCAACAAATCTCTGTTAAGTCACTCAGTCTGTGGTACCATTTACAGGAGCCCCTGCAAACAAAAACATCCACCAAGGTAGTCTTCGACATTTCCTCTCTTTCTCTTGACCTAGAGCTAAGCAATTTATAGTCTCACTGATTCTATCTGCTCAATATTTTCAAAGTCAGTTAACTTCTCTCTACATCAGACCACCATTAGACTTTAGCTTAGGCCAGCATTGTCTTTTACCTGGACTTCTACAAGAGATCCTCGATTTTGTCACCTTCCAATTCTCTTGGCTGCCAAGGTGGTCTTTCTGTGTTACTAATCTCCTTGCAAACATCCAGCTCAGTCCTGTTGGCATCAACATAGAGCAAGTGTCCTTAGCCTAAACAACATCAAGCCCACCAGAATCTGGCTCTGCCAGTATTTTGTTAATTTCTCCTTCTTCAAATACATTGTTCCAGCTTTACCTGGTATTTAAATCTGCCAGACACCTTCCATTTTTGTATTTAGGTTCCTTCTTCTGCAATGCAAAGTCTTTCCCTTTGCCCCTCAGATGTCAAAATACTGCATAACCATGGTCAGCCTCATCACCTTGAGGGGCTCCTCTGGGAAGCTTTTCCTGGCCACAGCAAGAATTAGTTCCTTTCATAATATGAACTGCTCTCATAGTATGTGTACATGGCTCTGTCAAAACTCACTATACTTCACTGTAATAGCTTCTCTCCAGCAAGCTACTTGAGGGCAGGAGCATGTCTAGTATGTCTTTGTATCCTTATTTATTTATTTGTTTGTTTACTTCCTTTCTTCCTTGCTTATTTTTGGTACTGAGGATCGAATCCAGGGACATTCTGCCTTAGTGTTACACCACAGTCCTTTTTATTTTTTTTATTTTTAAATAAGGACTCACTAAGTTGCTGAGAATCTTGCAAATTTGCTGAGGCTGACTTCAAACCTGCCATCTTCCTGTCTCAGCCTCCAAAATTCTGGAATTCCAGGAATGTGCTACCATGCCTGGCTCCAGTTTATTTTTGTATCTAATGCAGTAATGAACACACAGTAAAAGTTTTATAAATATTGTTGTAAAGAGGGAAAATTTGATATTTAAAAGCAAGCAATACCAATTCCACAGTATTGTCAATGTTATAATTTAGAAAGCAATTATAGTTCCTAGTATTTTCCCAATTTAGTACAATTTTGCTATGGTTTAGATATAAAATGACCCTCACTTCATGTGGTAGACAAGTAAGCCATGTTTGGAGACAGAGCAAAGCTGGAGTGGATGAATCTCTGGGGGCATGGCTGCATGGTGTGTCTCTCTAAGCCTTTAGCTGTCTTCTCCCCATAATGATGCCCCAGAAACTCCTGCTCCCAAGCAGGAATTGGTGTAATGTGGACAATATATGTATATATATATATATTGTCTTTAAAATCTCCAGATAGATTCATGAGCAAAAAACCCTTCTTCAAGTTTTTGCATGTTAGGTGTTTGGGTCATAGTAGTAAGATGGCTGACTGAATGCCTATTGAAATATCTTTCTACAACAGTAAATAAGATATAAATTATCTTCCTGTCATACAGCATAATATGGAGCACTGTCATTCTCTTTTTGGTACCCATAACAAAAAAATAAATAAATTGACATATTTCTGTAAATTAATCTGATTTAAGATTAGGTCTTCAAGTCAATTAAGTGAAGTCCTAATGAGAATATATGTAATATGAGTATTGCTGTGTGTTGTACATTAAGTCAGGCACTGGAAGGAGTGGAGAAGGAGGAAAGTAGGTGATGTGAAGATTAAAAAGGCTAAAATGAATAAGACAAGGTACCTGTTTTCAGCAATCTCATAGAACATTAGAGGGAGCATACCTTCTTCTTCTGCAGTATTTAATTAGGATTGAACACTTACATAAACTATAGAAGCTTGATATAATAGGAACTTTTTGCATTCAAGCCTTTTCTAAGGTTTTAGGACAATGTCAGAACTGAACACCAAGGACTTCAAGAGCAAAAATTGAGACACCTTCAAAGACATCACTGGGGTTAGCCTCCTTGTGGGAGGTGTCTTGAATTCAAACTTGCTGGGAGGCCTCTCTTGGGGACCTCGTGGTCAGTGACTGATATATTTCCAGGGAACCACCCAGGAGCAGGGTTATAATTCTTTAAGAGGAAACTTGTTCACACAGCAAAGGCAGACTTTGGGCTGCCAAGAATCTTATAGGGAGTTTCAAAGATGAGCACTATTTTAGGCAGAAGATTTAAACTCTTTTTTTTTTTTTTCATTAACTTTTGCAGCTTCACTATGAAACTACTAGGGCTCAAATGAGAACTTTATGTGACCTTATAACTGAAAAGCCCTCTTTCCTTTGCTTTTAGCTGTTTTTCAAGAAGTAGTTCTTGCTAAAATCTCATGAAAACAGGTCATGTGTGACTTGCAATATTTGATGCTTCTGCTAAAAGGTTGATATATAAATACACACCGCACACTTTTTTCTTACCACAAGGGAAAACCTGAGACACTCCCCAGGAGTCCAGGCTGAGGAAATAGCAATGATAGATTCATGATCAACTCTTACTCAATAATAGTCTCACCCTCCGTCTTTCTATTTGCTCTTATAAATCATTTGGTGTTTGTGTATTCTACTGATTCCAAAGAATTGTTTAGCAAGGGATTATAGGGAACATTATCTATGATCAATAAATAATGCTGAGTATAAAAATAACAACATTAAGAAAAGAATTAACTAGCTACATTAAACTCAGGAACTCTTCTATAATTTTCATCTACCAAAATTTTGTAAGGTGCCGGGGCAATACTAACTAGGGGTTAACAGTGAGGTAGAAAGGCATACCTACATGGAGTATCTACTCAATAAGCATTAAATCTATGGATTGAAATTTCAATGCATTAGAATTAAGGATAGATTCCTAAATCATAACCCATACAGAGCTAGTGTACCAAAAATCTGATTTTTTAAACAAGTATCCAAGAGGTTTCTGATAGAGAAGTTCTGTTAAGCATGATAGGAGAAACAACATTGCTAATAGTCATTGAGGCTGGCTTTTGTTGTAGGCACACACAATTTTAATGCCTTTCCTATCATACAAACACAAGCACTTCAAAAAACAGACCTCAGCAATCACATTAAGTGAACAGAGCAGATTGCAATGGCAAGATTTTATGGTAAAAGAACAAGTAGCAGAACAATCTTGATCATTAATGGTAACAAAACAAGGTGGCCCTGAGCTGCAGGAAGCTAAAGATGCTGTAGTGGTTTCTAGAGGAGTGAACTGGATCACAGAGAAAGGCTTCTGCCAAGCATCTTTTGGGTCACTTGATTCTCTCCATTGGCCCAAAAGAAGTGATCTGATTAAATAAGTTTTATATCTCAAGGAGGCAGATTTGCAAAAGAAATACAAGCCTTAAAGAAAAGCTAGATGTGCTGGTGAATTTCTATATCCAAAAATAATTGGCGTTCAAAGACTTTCTTAAAATCATATTTTGTCTTTCCACCTCCTGCATGAGACAAATAACTAGTCTACTCTGTCTATTTCTTTGTTCTTGGATACTCTTGAGTCCCTGGTGAATCAGAGTATATGCAATTGTGTTGTGTTCCCTTGGTTGGCTAAGAAAGAGACATTAGGATATAGAAAAATGACAGAATTCAATTTTGGAATCAAATAGGTAGTTTGTTACCAAGATCAAGCCCTGACTCAACATGATGACTGTACGGACTGCATGTTTGTGCTTCTCAAATTCATATGCTGAAACCCAAATCTCCAGTGTAAATATATTTGGAAACGGGGCCTTTGGGTGGTGATTAAGTCATGAGGAGGGAGTCAGTAAATCTCATCACTGTCTTGGTTGTAGCTGCTATAACAGAATCCCATAACCTGGGTAGCTTATACAACAAGCATCTATTTCTGACCATCTTGGAGGATGGGAAGTCCAAGGTGGAGGAGCTGGTTGATGCAGAGTCATGATGAGATTTACTGCTCCTTTGATATGATGAGACACTAAAGACCTTTCTTCTTCTTTCTCTCCATTCTGTCATGTGAAGATACAATGAGAAGACAATCATATGAAAACCAGGAATGGCAATCACTAGACATTGTATCAACCAGCTCCTCTACCTTGGACTTCCAAGTCTCTGAAATTGTCAGAAATAGATGCTTGCTGTTTAAGCCACCCCGGCTATGGGATTCTGTTATAGCAGTTACAACCGAGACAGTGATGGAGGTAACAAGGAAAAAAAAATCAGCATCAGCCTGTAATAGAAATAAACCCGGAAGACTTAATCATCAATTAGAAATATCAATTGTAAAGATTATTTTAAAAATAATTGGAAGATAAGGGTGAACAAGAGTATAATGAGTGAACGGAAATGACAGTTTCCTGAATTAGCTTATGAGAATGTTTTAACTGAAATTTGGCTAAAAAATGTTAAGATATTGCTACAGGAAGAAACTAAGGAGAAAGATGAAAAATTTTAAACCATAGGGCTTATATCAGTGTAAAACCTATACTGTTTTGATCTCAAAGCACATATTCTGTAAAACAGTTATGCAAAATGTCACAAAGAAACAAAAGACAATACCAAAAACCAACAAGTCTAGAGAGATATCTAATATTCCAACCAGTTGCAACAAAATACATATTTTTCTAAAGTGCACATGAAACATTCTTCAGTATAGACCACATCTCAGGCCATAACACAAACCTCAAAAATTTAACAATAATGAAGCCATACAAAAGATTTTCTTTTACCATATGGAATAAAATTAGAAATCAATAGCAGAATGAAATTTTGGAGATTCTCATATATGTGAAAATTAAACATATTCCTACATTGACTCATAAAAATCATAAAAAAGATTTAAAATACTTTGAGATAGATTAAAATACAAGAACAACATAGTAAAATGTATGGAACATATTAAAGCAATGTTTGTTTGTTTTGTCTGCTTATTGCAGCACTGGGGATTGAACCTAGGGGCATTCTACCCCCAAGCTACACCTCCAGCCCTATTTTATTTTATTTTTCATTTGAAACAGGGTCTCTCACTAAGCTGCGGAGGGCCTTGCCAACCTGCCAAGGCTGGCTGTGAACCTGTGATTATCCTGTCTTCGCCTCCCAAGTACTGGGATAACAGGTGTGCACCATTATGCCTGGCCTAAAGCAATGTTTAGAAGGAAATTTCTAACTCTAAATGACCATTTTAAAATATTAAAATTCATAACCTAAGATTCTACTTTAAAAGACTAAGCTTAAAACAGCTAGAAGAAAAAAAAATACAGATTATAGAGGAAATGACTGAAATAGAAGAAAAAACCAAGGAAACCAAAAGTTGTTTCCTTGAAAAGATAAACAAGCTAGGCCTGGTGGCACATGCCTGTAATCCCAGTACCTGGGAGGCTGAGACAGGAAGATTGGAAGATTGCAGGTTCCAGACCAAGCTCAGCAACTTCTTGAGACTTTTTCAAAATAAAGATAAAATGGGCTGGAGGTGGAGCTTGGAGGTAGAATGACCCTGGGATAAATCCCCAGTACACACACACACACACACACACACACACATACACACACATCTGAAGATACATATTCATATAAAAACTTTTTCATAGTAACACTGCTCAAAATAACCAGGAAGAGGAAACAATCCTAGTCTTTATCAACTGATGGACTAAATAAAATATGATGCATTTATACGATGGGATATTATCCTATAATTAGAAGGAATGAAGTACCATTACATGCTATGACATGGAAAACTCTTGAAAACATTATGTTAAGTAAAAGAAACTGTCACAAAAGATCAGACATTGTATAAGTCCATCTATTTGAAATATCCAAGGCAAGTCAGTGTATAAACAGGAATTATATCTATGCTTGCTAAAGGATAGGAGAGTTAGAGGGAAATAGAGAGTAACTGATGATGGGGACAAAGTTTTCATTTGAGGTGATGAATATGTCTTA
Source organism: Graphiurus murinus (assembly GCA_004027655.1). Classification (NCBI taxonomy): domain Eukaryota; kingdom Metazoa; phylum Chordata; class Mammalia; order Rodentia; family Gliridae; genus Graphiurus; species Graphiurus murinus. Next base: position 116,826 of record PVLC010001147.1, on the reverse strand, counting down.
AAATTGATTGTGGTGATGAATACAACCTCCATGAATATACTATGAAATTGTTGAACTGTACACTTTAAAAACCAAGCAAAGTAACAAAGCACATACTACACCACAATTACAGATTCCAGATCAGTTTCTTGGATACTTCAATGAGGAAAGGAATCACCAGCTTAACTTTCCTGGGCCAGTTCTCAAACAGACTGGAAGGTGAGGATTGAATAGTGATCTCAAAAGAATAAGGAGAAAGAAGAGTTGGTGGGTAATTAAGAGAGGATAGTTGGTGAGTTCATGCATGCTCATGTGATTTTTAAAAAAACAAATACTGAAAAACAGTGATAACAAGGAGTCAGGACCATTTTTTCCTTTCTCATTACTTTAAAATCAATTCAAATTTGGTTTAAAGGCTAATTGCATTATTTTTTAACTCAGTTCATTTTTTTACATTTAATTACTTTTGAACTCAATATCCTTACCCTCCAAAAAGGTGTTTAAAAATGAACTCTCTGGTTTCCTTACGTCCTGATTAGAATAGTAGAATGATTCCTAATTCTACATGAGAAGAATGAAGAGGCTAGAAGTCACAGTCGATGACCTGATGACCTAGTTGGGTGAGTTCAATGTCTTTCTGACCCAGGGAGGCCAAGAGTCATTAGTCTAAACTATGTTATGGTGGACAAAAAAGGAAGGCTGCTCCATGGACCCCACTGAACCCTTCAAGATAATCTGCAATAGCTCCTGTCTTGAAACTGAAGAAGGGGATGAGAGTTTGACAGGGAGAATTTTAATTTTAATTTTAATGACTCCAAATATAGGAGATACTTTTCCTAAGGCCAATGAGGTTTCTCTTTGGCCCCATGACTTTATAAGCTTTATCACTCATTCTTTCTTTCCCAACACATGCATAATATATATTCATACATAATGGAAATATCACCATTTTTCACATATATTCGCACTCACCATTGTGCCTTTTCTAAAACGTTCTCTGTCTGCAGTGCCCTTCCGAGGTTCCATCTTCAGATATTAAACTGCACCCATCCTTCTAGGTCCATCTTCAATGCCACTATCTTTCAGGAAGATTACGATTTCTCTAACTGGTGCCAATTCTCTCAAGTGTGAGCTTAACACACTTCTTTGGAGCATCGAAATTTAAGTTAGCAAGGTGTTTGATAACAAGCAGGTCCTCACACATTTGTGAAATTAGAGAGAACACCACCTTTTCTCTCTGGCACAATCTTGGTTATTTCTATTCAACCTTTGTTAATTCCCCACTTTAAGAAAGGTCATCTAAATGCTGCCTTTATTCAGACAAGTCCCTGCTCTTATTTCCCCCATTTATTCTTACCCTGCTATATCTATTTTCCCTCAGTGAACCAGCACTCAAAGCCATGCTATATTCTCCAACTTTCTCTTGTACTTCATATATGAAAAAATCCATCAGTGAGTTTCTTACTGTTTTTATTATTAGATGTGTTCCCTGACTTATTTTGTAAAGTGAGGACTTTTGCAGGGGTAGCATGGGGGATAAGTGACAAATTGTCATTTCTTTTATTTTGTGACAAAGAGTTTTAAAAAATTAACATAAAATAAGATTTTTTTAAAGGAAAATAGATTAGTGGAGATGGTCTGAGTTAACTCTAAATGTAGGAAAACAATAAAATGCTTAATATTTATTGAGTGATCCCAATGTACCTAGTACTGTGTTAATTGAGCAATTTTATATATTATCATCTTCTCTCTTTAATATTTTAACAACCATATTAGGTTCTCATCTTTTTCTTCATTTTGAAGATGAAGAAGCTATAGTAAAAATATTTAAGAAATTTGTTAAAGGTTGTACAGTGAGAATAAATGTGCTAGTCAAATTTTCTTACACAGTCTCAACTAACATCAGTATTTCTCTGTCTTATGTGCTGTACAGATATTCAGCCTTTTTGACCTCTCCACAGTATTTTCTGGATAACCTCTCCTGTGACCATTGTAATTCAATCTCAGTCTCTCTCAATTATTCCTATACTACTGGAGTATTAAGAAACTGAAAGAAGGCAGTCACTCAATAATCTTGTTTAGCTGCTTACTGAGTTTTCCCTGGACTTAGAAACATCATTTTTGAGAATCAGAGACAAAAGTGCCATATAAATAGGGCATACAAAAGATTCAAAATAAAAAAAAAAGTTGATTTAGACATGTGTGGTGGTGTGTGCCTGTAATCCTGGTACTTGGGAGGCTAAAACAGGAGGATCACAGGTTCAAAGCTAGACTCAGCAACTTAGGCTGTCAGGAACTTTGTGAGACTCTGTTTCCAAATAAAGAATTTAAAAATGAGCTAAGGTATAGCTCAAAGATAGAATGCCCCTGGGTTCAATCCTTAGAAACACACTCACACAAAGTTGATTTACTCCATCCTTAATCATAGATTTTGAAATATTGCCCTTTAAACACTAATTCAATTGTGTCCAGACAAGAGCATTCATTTTAAAGGAAACAGAGGATAGAAGCCTGTCATGGCTAGTACATGCAAAATCATGTCTTCCACAAATACCAAAGTCCCTACTATGGGCCAGGCTTTACCAATGAGACCATAAACATGGTCTTTATTCTGCAAAGCTCTTAGAAATGAGGTGAAGAAGGCAGGAAAGAACCATTTTAATTGTGTAATTTCAATTAAGGAAAGTTTGGCAAAGAAATATAAGTGCTCTGAGTTCACAATAGAGGGACTTGAAGCTAAACTGAGGTGCCAAGAAAGCTTCCTCAAGGATAAGATGCTTAAAATGAAACTTCAAAGGTTAAAAAGATGGAGATCTGAAGCCTACTACTTAGAGGAAATTTAAAAGATGCCAACAAGTCTAAAAGAAAGAGAGGTTGGTCCTAAATACTGATCTGAACTATATAAGTGATTTAACTTTAGCATTGCTTTAATGTAGTACAGCTTGATACTCTAAAAATGCTTATTAAAGAATAAATGTTGTTAATGTGTTCCCAGAAATAACATAAACCTGTGTTAAGGTCTAGATAAAACTCATTAGAATTACTCTACAAAGTCCAACTGCTATATAAAAATATTAAAAGGTAATATATTTCAGAAAAGTTTCCATCTGACAAAAAGCTGTACATAGACAAGATAGATGCTCAATAAAGACCTTCCAAAAGGGCAGCTGAAACACCCTTTCTTATATGATTCTTACTAATTTAGTTTCATTGTTAAATTTAGATAGCAAATCCCATGTATTAGTGCAAAATAAATGTCAGCTCACTCAAAATTAAATTGCCTCATATTTTTACTTAATATCAACTTACTCAAGTAAAATGAAGGATAAAATTCTATCCAAAAGAACTCTTAAAATGTTTTATGGGTTATTGATGTAGAAAAACAAAAAAGTTTTGGGACATGCCTATGATCCCAATACTTGGGAGGTTGAGACAGGAGGATCACAAGTTCAAGATAATGCATATGGTAACTTAGTAAAACCTGGTTTTAGAACAAAATATGTCTGAGAGTGTGGCTCAGAGGTAGAAACCTCCTGGGTTAAATCCCTAATACTACACACAGACACACAAAATAGAAAGATAGATACAAAGCCTGAGAAGGATTTTATTTCTAGAATTATTGACAAAATTTCAAACTTAATAAATCTTCATTTCACTTAATAACAAAGAAAGACAGCTTTAATCTGCTGATTTCAAGTGGCTCAATGTTCATTATCCAATATCTGAACCCTACAAAATGATAATAAATGATATAGCTTCTAGACCCAATTGTAGAGTGCAAGGAAAATAATAACAACCTGTCAACTGGAAACAATGTGCTTAAACCATAGATATACACACGCAACTTCTTCTAGTTTACTCTCTTATTCACAAAAAGAATTTTTTTTTATTTGCAGCCCTGACAACTGTTGGTTTACATTTGATATTTAGTTATCTATTTTTGTTGTTGTAAAACAAGCTTTGATACCAAAATACATTTTTCTGTCTACCACTTAATTCAGCACAAAGTACCTAAACTATGATGAGCTTTTGATACACTTGTTTGTCATGAATTCATTAAGCAAATCTAAACTTGGATACCATCAGAGATGTGTGTAGTGCATATTTAAAATGAAGTTAACATGTAAACTCATGTGAGACACACACACACACACACACACACACACACACACACACACACACATCACCACTTGCAAATTCCAAACAGGTTTTAACCTACATTCATACTATTTAGTAAACTAGAAACTCTCCCACTCCAATTTTGAAATTTTTTTCCCATATCAAGCATTTTCCTATATCAAGGAATTGCTTAAAAGTTCATTTCTGCTATGGAAATAGCACTGAGATATCATGGAGGAAAAGGTGTACATAGTATATTACACTTCTGAGACTCAAACAACCTACAATTATTTATTTAACAATCATGTGTAAATACCAGTAAGAAAGGACCTGTTTGCTTAGAAAGTGCTCAAGGATACAATACTCAAAATGAACATAAAACAGCTGCATTCGTAAACCATGGCCACAAAATGCAAACTTTGGGAGTAGCTGTGGGGAAGAGTTACATTTATCCTAATCTTTTCCCTTCCTTGCTCTGAAGATGCCACATCTTCCAGAAGCCTGGACCATGGCAACAGTCTGCTTCCCAAGTCTTCCCAGCTGACTCATAAACAGAGGACATCCTGAGAGTATTCCCTGGCTCGCTCTCTCCCTCTCTCTCTCTCTCTCTCTTTCTCTCTCTCTCTCTCTTCCCTGATGGAAGTGCTGTTTCCTAGGTATGATGGATATGAAGGGGTTTTTTTAGGGCTGAACTCAGAACTATATTTTCATGGAGGATATTATCTCAATATCAGGCTCTTATCAATTCTTTGATTCTCACAGATATAATTTAATTGCCAGGGAATACTACTATGTAATCTGCTAGCCCATTCTATAAACTATCTCCTGTTTCATTACATTGTCAGGAAAGAGGAGAGAGGCTGGAGAAGTTTTAAAGTATGATACAGGAAGAAGAAAGAAGCAGAAAATATGTAACCTGCAAATTCACATATTTCACACTCAAGAAGGATTTTTCCATTTAACTTTCTATTAAAAGCTGAGTAATTGCAATATGAAAGCGTGAACACAAGATTGAAAAGTAACAACTAACAGCATATCATTCCATAAGGAGTTGAAAATGAAAAGTAAATTAACTGTGGGTTGGCAAGTATCAATATCCTGGTAATATAAAACCCATCAGAACTCATGTGTGTAATACTGCCTCAAACAACTCACTGGAAATGGAAATAAAATGCATTAACTTAAGGTTTGAAGATTCTAAGATCAGGGAATTGGTATTTTTTCACAGCAAAAAGGCAGTGATGACTCAGCTCTTTTTGATAAATGGGAAATTTGTTACACTTATCACCCATGTATCATTATCTTATGGTTCCTGCAGGGATCCTAGCTTTTAATTTCCTGAGCACACTTAAAACCTCAAACAGTGTTGGATGTCACAGCATTTATAGTATTTCATTTTAAGGTTAAAAGAAAATAAATGTCCCAAAACAGAACAGACTATATTTACTTGGCCACATATCTAAGGAAATTTAGGTAGATATGAAAGATGTTGGTCCAAAGTCTTATCAGGACAAAGGAAATTAGACAGGGCAATGCAAAGAGGAAACCAGTAATATTAAAGGTATATAGACAAATGACTTAAAAACATCTGCAAGAAAGTATAGTGTTGCCTTTTTCATTTTAAAAGCAAATCAGAAATTAGTATCAGGCTTTTCTTTTGTTTTGTTTTCCCGGTACTTAGGATTGTATCCCAGGGCATTCTACTCTACTTCTGAGTTACCCTATTTTACTTTTTATTTTGAAACAATGTCTTGCTAAGTTACCACACACTGCTAGCCTCTAACTTGTGATCCTCCTGTCTCAGCCTTCCAAGTACTGAGTTTACAGCATGCACCAGTGTTTCTGGCTTTAGTACTAATTTTAAGATTAAATACTATGTGAAAAGAAAAGATTAAAATATTATATAGTACATGAAATAGGGCAATTTGAATAACATGGTATTCAAAAGGATTCTCAATATTTGAATTGTTTATCTTACTATTAAATACATGTTTAAAATATAGGTCTGCTTGCTTAATTTGTTTTAAGACTGAACAGCAAAACAGTAATTATCCCTTCATATATGCACTGGATTTCTAAACATTTGCTTTAAAGTTAGTTTGAAAACAGTAGGGGAAAGCAGATAGTCTCCTAAGGAGACAAAATATTCTGTTATCAACCAAATGCCACATTAAAAATTCTCCAAAAGTTAATTTAAAGGAGTCGATGTGATTACTGCCATATTCTGTAATCAAATGGATGACATTATCAACTAGTTGTAAGACGGGTATCTTAGTCTCTGTCAGCAGCCATGCTACCTTACTTATCAGATTGGTAAGTAAAGAGGTTAAAGAGTACTAGGAAGGTTATGTTATTAGGTGAATTCCAGTGAGTATTTTCATTAATCACCAACAAAATTTTCTCAGTATCACAGAAAATTCAAATCTGCCAAAAATACTAACTGGATTTCCAACTGATGTCTTTCAACCCAGAAAATAAAGATTAGGAGAGATGATTTAGATTAAAAAAAAAAATAAAACAACAACAACAAAAAACTAGATACATGAATGGCTTCTAATGATGGGCAGTTATACCTCTTCATTGTTACTGGTGAACAGAGAGGATGGAGATTCAGTAAATTATTATTAATCATTTGTAGTCTAAGAAAGTGTCAGGCTTATTGTAATGACCTTCTATTTCCCCTACCTTTCTGTTTAATTAGGCAGGGGTACCCACAATATGCCAAATGTTAAGAAATTAAAGAGAGATTTGGGTACTTCCTAGCTCTCTCTGCCCCAAAGATCACACAACTACTTAAGAACCAGATCTGGGACTCAGAGCTAGGTCTGAGTTCTATTTCCACAGTTTACAGACTGTGCACCTTGAGAAAATCTGTCGAGCATTTTGATTCTCAGGTTTCTCAGCTCTAAGATGTGATTTAATAACAGCAACCGTAGAAAATAATTGTAAGGATTAAACTAAACCATGCATATAAAGCAGTTAGCAGAATGACTGACACAGAGACAGCACTCAACAAATGAAAGTGCTTTTATTATTACTATTATCGTCTTCAGCAAGTGGAGACGTTTACTCATCAGTGAGCTGGAAAGAAGAGGTGGGAGGCAGAAGCTGCAAGAGCAGAGAACCTTTCCTGCATGCTTGCATTCCTGGCAGTGCCCAGGTCCCTGATGCTAGGTCCTTGACCTAGACAAGTTTCCCTTCTCATGGAAGGTTGCACATGTTGCACATTCCTCCAGGAGGAAGAAGGAAGCTTGCTAAGTGGATGAGGCTGGAAGGGATGACACAGCTTCACCCTAAACAAAAACAGAATTTTCTGCCTACTAATTAAAAAAAATAAACTCATTAGGAAACTCTTGGGACAGAATTATGAGGCACCAACACAGCAATAAAAGAAATCTCATGACTTGTTTCACTGAGAAAACACAGTAATGCTGTTCTGACTTCACAGAAGTGAGTATAAACCAAGAGGGAATTGGACTGGGAGTCAGTCACCAGTTGTTGATGGTCTAATGAGGGAAAAAGCTGGAGCTTTATCATGCCACTAACTCATTCAGCTTGTACATGAGGAGAGAACATGAGTTTTTGGTTAAAGAATGACATTCTTTGTTCACTGAATTTACTGTCTGCCCCATTGGAGCACATTTCCTTGGCTGACCACCCATTCTGAAAACCGATACTTGGAAACCATCTGGCAAAGGGGGCCTAGCAAGGAGTATTACAAATTGATCACCCCACCTGGGCAGAAGATCATGGATACTCTTGGCAGTAGCCCAGGCTCTGCCACTTAATGGGGGTTGGCTCAGTAAAAATTACTCTCCCCAGATTTCAATGTTTTGCATTTTTAAAAGGGGAACCATCATGGCTGTCTGACTACATTTTTTGAGGTTAATTTTTTATGAGGTTTAATTTTGTGATGGATGTAAGAGTACCCTAATAAATCTGTAAATGGTTTCAATCATTATGATGTCACTTGACTTTTTGGAGGAGAATTTCCAAGTTGCATTAGTTCCCCTGCCCTTATTCTTTCTCCGGGCGTGCTGTTTTCCTCATTATAGACTAATGTGTGTGTTTATGGAAAGACATTTTCCCCACCTGATGATATCGTGTCTAAAGGTAGAGATGCATTTCTCTTGTTCATCACTGTACTGTGCCTGGTACATACCTGTGGGCTGAGTGCATGGCCCCAGGCACTGTCCAACTCTCTCTGAGAAGCCTGGATACTCATAGGAGAGCTCTATGCTGGCTTCCTCTGGCACACATGCTGTCAATTTGGGCCTCAACAGGATGAGGGAGGATTACTTTTGTCACTTACATGAGAGTCAATAAGTGTTTGTCAAGTCCTTCCTGTCTGACAGATTAAGTGTTTTGTGGGAATTTAAAAGTAGATGAAATCCATGCTTCTTCCTTGAAGGAAGTTGGTTACTGAGATTCTGAGCACAAGAGGAAGGACACAGTAACAATGCTGCAGTCACTAGGGAAGCTGCACAAGGACACCCTTGGTTTGAGCTTTATGCACTGAACACAGTGTCTTCCATTAGGTCAGGCTGTGTATTTTATGCTTTACACTCTTATCTCACTTTCATTTTCATAAAAGTCACACAGGAGGGATTATATTTAGATGAGGAAAAACAAGTTCAGACTGGATAAATTGTTTGTTCATGGGCACTGGGTTAATATATAGTAGAGCATATATGTTAACCCAAACCTGTTTGATCCAGAGTCCTTGGCTTGAGCAAAGAACATCACAGAACATTGCCCTGCCCTGGGATTGACCAATAAATGAGGGTGCCATGACATGGAGGGGCTTAGGGAAGCAGAAGTCCTCTTTCCAAAGACCACAGATGCTGTTGGGAGCAGAGTAAGGGGATGTAGGATGAGTATATCAAACAGGGTCAATTACTGAAGGGCAGTGAGTACCCAAAACCCCACATAACATGCAAATAGAGGAAGAAAGTGTCCTATTCTGCCTGGAATAGTAATGTTGTCATGAAGTATTACAGGATTTGACCTGGGGGCAAATACTGTGGGACTGGAAGCTACCCAGCAAAGATTTTTAGACTTATCACCTGCAAATAGAACACTTCCTGTGCCATTATTTCTTCATGGCTCCCAGCCTATTGCCATAGATGTAGACGACATTAAAGACTAATTAAATATCATTACGTTTATAAGGTTATTCCATATTCCCCGTGACCAAATTTACAATAAGAAGGAAGAAAATAATCTGTTCAGCAAATTGGTTCATATATGTTAACATTTGATTTTCTACAAAGTATTTTTTGAACATTTCACTGTTCAACTGTTGCCCCTCTGGTTGAGAACACAGAAACTCACTGGCACAGCTATTGGACCCCCACAGAGTGGAGCAGAACAGAACAGGACAGAAACCTTGGACACAGTTTGACACTGAGATGGACCTCAATAAAATAGGCATATGATATCAATTGCAGTACAAATGAAAACCTAGTTGGCCTCCCCCTCTCAGGAAAATTCTGACAACTTCTGCAACATTTTGAATTTAAGTTGGAGAGTATTTTAGACTGATTTAGGGGCATAATGAAAAATCAAAATGTTTCATTTTGGTTTCATAACATAGAATATAAGAATCCATACCATATGAAAACAAGCAGGGATCCCAGTATTCCTAAAAGTCAGGGAAGAAAAAAAGTTCTAGTGCCTTGCTGAAATGGAGGCACCATTTTATTTCATAGGGTTCTAATAATATACACACATTTTATTGAAATGATAAAACAACTAGTCTTGAGAATTACAAGCAAAGTTCATTATTTTCCCTTTATTTGGACTTTGGGTGAGTTCAGAGCTTGTGGTCTAATTTATTCACATACAAGCTAGTCTCTTGGAAGGAAGAAGAAGTTACTATGGAATTGCATGGTCCTAGAAGTTCTTTTCTCAGGGAAACATGTGATAGGATGTTGCCATGGGGCTAGACCAGGCAACAACAGAGAGCTGAAGAAAGTCTATAATTCTCACTAATTACTTAGAAACTCAGTGAAGCTTACTAAACTTCAGGAATGACTGAGAAAACATAAACCTCCACAACATGACTTCTCTGCATTTATTCTGATTAGTAAAATGTGGGTTAAATGATTTATCACCCTTTCTTGCAGTATACCTACTGAAAGTAGTTAAGTCTTAACAAGAAGAACATCTGTATAAACTAGGCTCTCAAATCTTTATTTAAAAGCACATAAATGCTACCAGAATGGTTACTTTTATTTTTTTGTTGATATCTGGCAAGACCAACAAATATATGGAATGAAAATTAACCAACACTGTGTCTACTGAATCCTCTACTTGCAAGGTTCAGAAAACTTACTTTATTTATTTTATTTAATTTTTTGGAAAAAAACACAAACAATACATACTTATCGTCTACCCATTAAGGGAGAAGCCATTTTGGGGGTAGAGTGGATTACAGAGCTGTTTAATAACAGAAAACCAGCAGAGTGGAGTCAGACTGAATAGCAAGCCTTTCTAGGAGCATGAGTGAGTTGCTCATATGACCCTTTTAAATATGCCGCATGCTTCAGTCACACCCATATCCCTAAAGATTCTTGGAACATGGCACCAGCCAATGAAGCCATAGGGAGGTAAGGCAGTTAATAACATGCATGACCTCAAAAGTCAAAGTGAGCCGGGTGTGGTGGTGCACGCTTGTAATCCCAGCATTTGGGAGGCTGAGACCGGAGGATCCGGGTTCACGGCCAGTCTCAGCTACCTAGTGAAGCACTCCCCAATTTAGTGAGACCTTGTTTCAAAATAAAGAATAAAAAGTAGGGCTGGGGATATAGCTGGGAGGTAGAATTCCCCCTGAGTTCAATCCCCAGTACTGGAAAAAAAAAAAAGTGCCTGGGTTTGAATTCTGACACCATCTCTCATTTTCTGTCACCTTGAGCAAGTCAATTAGCCAATCTGTGCCTGCTTTCCTCTTGGCAAATTGTGACTAAAAATTAGATAATTAAATAAGATAATATACATAAGCACTTACAACTATGTCTTGTGGACGGTACAAACCCAACAAATGTCAGAAGTAATCAAAAGCTCATGCAGTTAACTCAGAAAAGGGGCTAAGTGGGCCTCACTATAGGTCTACATAACTCTTATTTAGGTATGATTCTAGCAACTGTGATTTTACAGCTTCTCAGTTTACAAAAGTGGACTGAATCCTATATCTTTATGTGCTTATACAACAAATAACTCTTTTGTATGTGTGTGCTAGGATTATAATCCAGGGCATTGTATATGCTAAGTATGCATTCTACCACTGAGTCACACCCCCAACTCAAAGAATATCTTTTGATTTCAAGTCACCATTAAGAATATCCATGATCACACTATGCTAAAATGAAGTGGCTTTCATGATACTGTAGATACAGTTAAGATAAGTAGGTTGTTAGACAGACATCTCCTCTATTAGCATCTTTCGTATGGTCACTTTTTTCTTATTATAGCTATCTCTGTGCCTCTTTTTTTTTGTAATGAGGATAGTACACAGGAGTATTCTACCTCTGAGCTATACCCACAATCCTTTTTATTTACTGTTTAAGCTTTGAAACAGGGTCTTGCTAAGCTACTACACACTGGCCTCAAACCTGTGTCCTGTCTCAGCCTCCCAAACAGGTTAATCCACTAAGCTAGGCTATTTATTTATTTATTTACTCATTATTTATTTATTTTGGTACTGGAGATGGAACCCAGGGGCATTCTATATCTGAGCTACACCCCAAACCTATTTTATTCTTTTAGTTTTTGAAACAGGGTCTTACAAAGTTGATGAGGCTGTTTTCAAACCTGTGATCTTCCTGTCTCAGCTTCCCCAGTACAGGGATTACAGGTGTGGTGCAAACTTGGCTGAGTACTTTTGACTATTACTCCATTAATCACAAGAGTAGTTCTATTTGGTCTTTATCACCATAACCACCATCATGACCACCATATAGAATAAATGATGAATTACATGGGGATGGAGAGCCTAATTCTTGACCAAGGTTATCCAGGTGGTAACACCAAGCAATAGAGCATACATACTCCTCCTTTAGAAAACTCTGTGAAGCTCAAATGATGCCTTCAAAACCCTATGAAAACTTTTATGTGCTATGCAAGGTAAGCCCTCTATGCCTGATTATGCAGATGACTTGAGAAAACCATTTTGAAAAAGAAAAATCTAGCAAAAATTTATGCCACAAGTTCTCCTGTTTGATCTTTCCCCAAGCCCTATCAGATTCGTCAATGTGGATTTCAACATTATTCTCCAACTATGAGCTTCAAAGAAAAAGATATCCTGTGGAGATTTTTCTCTTAAGAAACTCAAAATCAAATACAGATTTTTAAATGAATGAGACTTTTTGTATTCCCAAGGGTTACAAATGATGCATTTTTCTATTTTATTATTTCAAACATTTTCCCAAAGGCTTTTCTCATTTTGATTCATATCAGTCTGGCATGTTGAACTTAGTAATAAACTTGAGACTAGTCAAGTATCTCTGGGCCATTTAGTTTTGTATCCTGTTATCAATAGTGTGTAATAGGAGTCATTTTCTAAGAAAGGCCTGCATTTCTCAGAATATACTTTGCATCAACACTTTCATCACTTTCCTAAGGAGATAAGTAATATGCCAAACCTCTTATCCTGTCCTCCATGCAAATAAGCAGCTATGGAAGGATTGCTTGAAAAATGGAAAAATAGACTTCCCAAAGCCAAGAACTCTCTCCCATGAAGAGGCCTCTAGAATGTTTGTTGCAAAGGTTGGTTGGAGTCACAGAAACCAAAGTTTAAAGCATATGTCTCTCATGTCACCAACTTTGTGGGTCTGGGCAATAGATGAACTCTGTTATTCCATTTCCTCAGCTACAAATCAAGAATAACACTATCCTACAAGTTCGTCGTGAGGATTAGAAAATGTTCATCACTTGTAAGTATACAAAAGTGTTAAGAAATAAACATGTGATGGGTAACTATGCAGAGTATTGCAGTAAAGCTATAGCTTAATGAAGGTACAAAAGACCCCCCAGTCAAGTGTAGAGGGGCACACCTGTGTTCCTACTTATTTGAAAGGCTAGGCAGGGGGATTGTTTGAGCCTAAAACTGTGTGAGACTAGCATGAGCAATGTAGTGAGACCCTGTCTCAAAACAAAACAAAAATGACCTAGTGAGGCCCTCGGCAACTTAGTGAGACTCGGTTTCAAAATAAAGAATAAAAAATAGGGCTGGGGGTATAGCTTGGAGGTAGAACGCCCCTGAGTTCAATCCCCAGTACCGCAAAAAAAAAAAAAAAAGAATTTTAAAAAGGAGACTCCTGGAGTCATTTTCAACCCAACATATCCCATAACTGACCCTGTTATTTGTGTTATTTGACACACTTTTAACATTTGAGTGAATTTTTAAAAACACTGTGTAAATTGTGTGCTAATATGCACACAGATACAGTGGGACAGGTATAAAGAAAAATATATTGAGGGTGGAATATACTGAGATAATGAAAGGGATGATACAAGGTATGGGAATAGAGAAGAGTTAAGCTAGAAAATGAAGAGGAAAAAAATTCTTCCTGATTGTTGGTTGTTCAAGTAGTAAAGAAAAGGAGCATGGAAAAATTCACAAAAAAAATCTTAGTAATACAGGTGGGCACACTAGGATAGAGCTACATCATGATTGCTCTCAAGATCGTGAAAACTTAATCAGCCTTACTAAGGGCAACAGAGCACTGACACTTGCTGGTACTGTGATACTCTGGATGTCTGGCAGAATTGAAGCCTGATATAGATTATAGCCAAAATACCTTATAAACACAGCCAATATGAAGGTATTTTGTTTTTTCTTATACCTGGATACCAAAAAGCATGTTAGCTGATTAAATAATAAAAAATGCTTATTCTCATTGTACCCAGGGCTCACTTCCTTGTACTGTCTGTGCACGATAAGGTCCACAGAGACAAAGTAAGAGAGGTGGCCGGGTACACTGGGGCACTGTATCTGCAGGTCACCCAATCTGGAAGAGAGCTTCTCCAAAGAATGGTGCCCGTAATCTCTGTTGCCCATGAGGCATCCTGAACGTATATGCAATCTGGGGGAAAGTCATACTGACTCTGCACAGTGGCTTCAAGAAGAGAAGTCCCTGGAGCTACTTCTAGTTAGGCTGCTTCCCTAAACCCAAATAAAACTTCTGGAGTTACTGTTGGTGTGTTTTAGAAAGTGGGATTTGGTAGAGCCAGGGTCTTTAGATGATTCAATGGAAAAGGCTTCACAAATAGTATAGTTACCCCAAAATGTCTATGATCTCCCCATGAATTATTAAAATGAAAGGATATATAAGTGCTGTGTATTTCTTACCCCCTCTAAAAACAGTGGCTACCTTTGTGAATTGTGTATTAATTACTGATAACATGGAACCATCATTCAAGCTTTCTCATACCTACCAGCTCTCTGCCATCTCGATGCCCACCTGTCTTGATATGCTCATATAGATATTGCCAAATGGTCTCTCTTATTCTAGAATAATTGAGAGAACAGGTGGATGACAATCAACCTGCCTGCCCCAGGGACTTCCAAGCATGAGAGTATGACAGTGGGGGTGGGGGAGCTAGTCTAGGGAGTCTGACCAGCACCATTATATTTAACATTAGTAGCACGTGAAACATGCTTTGCATGTGCATATGGTGTGACTCCATATAAATGAGGTCACATTTATTTATGCTTCATCCACTACCAATGAATATCTAAAGCGTTTCTTAATGAGAAAACACATCCTGCACCTTGGAATAAGATGTGGGAATAAGCCTGCCTTTATAAAAGACTTAATTATTACTCGTAATTTGGGTTACAAAGGCCGTGTTCTTTCCTTTCTTAGTTCATGGACCAACAAAAGAAAGACCAAATTCAACAAGCAGGGAAATCCTGGGCCAGGAAGTCCCACCATAATGTTCAGAAAGAAAAGCAATTTGCGTAGTGGGTAGAATGCATTTCTCTCTCATTATAACCGCAGCCTGTTAAAAGCCTGTCAGGAAAGAAATAGAACATTTTTTGTTCAGTTGTCCACATCCTTGTACTCAATTCAACAGATTCCAGCCTTCTCAGAAATGTAATCTAAGGTGAACCCAAGAGGCCACACAGGCTAGGAAGTGGAGAAGTCTTGGAGAAGCCCTGAGGGAGACATGAACTTCAGTACACATGCATAATGAAAGACTGCCTCCACCACCCTGTTTGGAATGCCACCCAAGTCAGGTTCAGCCAAGAGGTTCACCTCTTGGTCAACTCCCATCACTCCTGTCGAAGGGAAGTTTCCAGCTTACAGAGGGCACTGAGAAATTAAGAGCACACTGAGTTGATGTAGAGTACGTGTAGAAATCAAAATATTTCTAATTCCTAGCTCCAAAGGAATATATATATGTGTATATATATATATAAAGTGTATATCTATACATATATATGTGTGTATATATATATACATATATATATATAATTGAACTCTTAAATTTGCATGTTTTTCCTAATGCTGCATTTTATGTTAAGCTAGTCTTTACACACACACACACACACACACACACACATACAGACTCACACACTTTTCTTTTCCTGTAAGCAATCCATCTTATGCTCATTTAGAAGCACTACCAAAATAGAAAGCATTCTGAATCATACTGTAGATTTGGGTAGCAAATGTCAAGGGAGAGGGGGCTGGATATTATGGTAAAGCAAACTGTAGTACTATTGCTATAAGTATAGGCAGTCCTATATTTATTCACTTATGAATAATAGATAAACACTAACAGACTCTAGAAGCCATAGCTTCAGGGACTAAATTGTCCTTTGTTCCATTGTATCCTCTGGGTCCAGCAGGATGCTGGACACATAGTAAATACTAAAAAGATGTGTTCAAGCCGGGCATGGTGGCACATGCTTGTAATCCCAGCATTCGGGAGGCTGAGACCGGAGGATCTGGGTTTGCGGCCAGCCTCAGCTACCTAGTGAGGCCCTCTGCAACTTAGTGAAACCTTGTTTCAAAATAAAGAATAAAAAACAGGGCTGGGGGTATAGCCCTGAGGTAGAATGCCCCTGACTTCAATCCCCAGTACCGCAAAAAAAAAAAAAAATGTGTTCAATTGAAGTACGGTTGGGTGGCTCAGAAAACCTAGGGAACAAGGAATATCACACAAAATCCTTCTCTTAATAAGCAGTTCAAATTAAATGATTGTTATCCAACTGTCTCTTCATGCACCCCTACCCCTAATCTCTTGAATCCTGACTTGAGATTCTTTCTCCTTGTGATGTAAGTCTCCCACCATGACATATGTGATGGCTTAAAAATGGAGGAACACAGGTTTCCATAAAGGGGCTCCTGTTTCCCCTGTTTTTGTTAAGGGAACATATGCAATAGAGACTAATATCCTAGGTTTCTGGCATTACAAGCTAGAAGTAGAAACATAGGTGATAGAAAAATGCATTATAATGAAATTCTACCATATGTTGTTTCTCTTCCTCTCTCTCTCTCTCTCTCTCTCTCTCTCTCTCTCTCTCTCTCTCTCTCTCTCTCTCTCTCTCTCTC
>PVLC010001147.1:89115-100065 GCA_004027655.1 Graphiurus murinus | reverse complement strand
GTACCTGATTGTTACCTGA
Organism: Graphiurus murinus; assembly: GCA_004027655.1. Lineage (NCBI taxonomy): Eukaryota > Metazoa > Chordata > Mammalia > Rodentia > Gliridae > Graphiurus > Graphiurus murinus. Next base: position 100,046 of record PVLC010001147.1, on the reverse strand, counting down.
TGCCACTAGGTAATTATTAATCTGTCAACTGAATGTAAAGAAGGTTCTCAGAACCCAGTGCAATCTGGCTCTGGATCTTCCCCTTAGGGGTGCTGCATGAATGAAATTAGACTACCTCATGTTCATTAATATGACTACTGTTCTAAAACAAATAAACCAACCAACTAACTGAAAATAACAACTCTTGGTAAGGATGTGAACAAATTGAAACACTGTATGCTCCTGTTGGGCATGAAAAATGGCACAGCTACCATGGAAAAAAGTGTGGAAGCGCCTCAATAAAATTATTATATTATCCAGAAACTCTACTTTTAGGTATATACCTACAATAATTGAAAGCAGGACTCATAGAAGTACATATTTATAGCAGCATTATTCACAATAGCCAGAAGATGTAAGCAATCCAAGTATCTTTTAACAGATGAATAGAGAACTAAAATGTAGCATATTCATAGAATGGAATATTATTCAGCCTTTAAAAGGAAAGAAATTTTGAAACATGGCACATGAATGAATCTTGAGGACTATATATTAAGCAAAATAAGCTAATAATAAAAAATACTATATGATTTAACTTATAAGAGGTAATTAAAATAGTTAAATTAAAACTCATAGAGATAAAGTAGATGTCAGAGACTTGGAAAGTGGGAGTAGGGAATAGTTGCATGGTTGCAAAGATAAAAGTTCTAGAGACTGCAGGCACAACAATGAAAATGTATTTACTATTACTGACATATACTTAATATGTTTAGGATGGTAAGTTTTATGTTATGCATATTTTACCACAAAAAGAAAACTCCATAGAAACAAACCAAATAAACAAAATACCTAAAGAAATAATTTTATAATATCATCAAATATCCATGAGGGCTCAAATGTCAAGTTATCTCATAGATACATTTTAAAATATACTTGTTTTAATTAATATAAAAATGCTTCACATGCTTAAAAATAAATTAGAAGATTTCTGACCTATTCAGGGGGCAATATTGTCTACAAAATATTTATTGATGAGTTTAAAAATGATATATGCTCCTTGGCCACAAAACAAATGGGACTGTGTCTTCTTTACTCTATATCCCTAAAGCCCAAGAATGAATACCAAATTAATGTGCAGATAGTTTACTCATTCAGTTTACTGTTAAAACAAGACAGGTCCAAGGAAACAGAGATAGAAAATGTTCAGATTTCTTTGCAACAATGCCTGTGTCAGAAGCCGGATGCTTACTATTTTGCCTGTAGCTAAAATGATTAAATCCTTTGCCTTTTAGGGAATAAAAATATTTTAAGCTCCTGTCATGAGCTTTGTAAAACAGCTGGTATGCTTATAGTTTATTAAAAATTGACTTGGTGTTCCTACTAATGTTTGCAATTGCAAAACTGCATTAGACATTTAAAAAAAAAAACTGTTTCTGAAAAAATACCATTATAGGCAAAATAAGGAAATTAATAGTGACATAATTAACACACTAAGTGTCCTATCTGCTCTGCTTCTGATGCTAATGTAGTTGTTTATATTAAACTAATGCACTCTGGCTTGATAGAAATGCATGCATGCATTCCACATTGTTCTTAAATACTTCCCAAATCCTCTCTCTGAGTGTCCCTCCCTTATAGTACTGCAGATAGGCATACACACAAGGCAAGGCCTATACTGAGGAACTCAACTCAGTGTAGAGAGCCCCATCTGTTGCAAACACAGGACCCACTAAGAATCACAAGCTACCCTATGGCTCTTATTTAGAGAAGAAGGATATTAGACTGCAGCCTAAGAGGATGTGAGATTACAAAAGCCATATTTTCAAAGCCAGAAGGTCATCATAAGCACTTTAAATGGGTTTTATTGCTTTGTTCCAAAGGCAGATAAATTTACATTTGGCATGATAATAGAATCATCTTAAAGGGGCTTGCATTTGAATTAGCATTTTGGAGTCCCACCACAAACCATCCAGGCCATTAGCTTGTCCTCTTTATACCTGAGGGAGAACACACACAGAGGTCAAACAAATTTGGTTTCTGTTTTGAATTATCTGTCCAGTAGTAGAAATGGATTCTTGTTCTGCAGTTTCTCACTTAATTTCTCTTGGAATCAACTTAGTACACCTTTAACTTTTTGCCAAAATCCAACCTCATTTGACTTCATATACTGAGATAGAGTGTTTCTAACAAAAGATGAAGAAAAATTAAAGGATATAGGCAAAATAACAACAATAATGACAAATGTCTGCTACATATTTCTCTCCTTTGATTTCTGTCCCTCTGCATCGGCAAACTATGCCCAGCTTTTAATAAACAGGCAGTAAGCTTTGGCTTAATAAAATACTTGCACCTAACCAAACTAGACTACTGTACAATGCAGAGGACTAGTCTAGGAATAAGAAAGCACTAGTTTTCTAGTACTCTTTTCTTTAACCTTTTTACACTGTCAGCTATATTTACATTTTTATATAAGTAATAATAATTAAAATCTGAATTTGACTTTATGATGAGAAATTATAATTTTGAAAGCTTGATCACTTCCTACTATATAACATTTAAAATATTTCTTAACCATCCATGATTTGGTTTCTACCTATTGATGTTGTTTTTCTCACTTATCCTCCTGCCCCATCCAAACATGCCAGGGCAATTTCTTTTTGAATTTTTCCATCTCTGCAGCTCAGCTCTTCTTCCTGCCAGCCAGAGACTTCCTATTATATGTGTCCAGCTAAAGTAGGTTCAAAGGCCAAGTTCAATTCTTCATTCTCTCAAATAGCCTTTCTCATACTTCTTATTTGGAATTAATCTGTCAGCTATAGTTTGGATACAGAATGTTTCCCAAAGGTCCATGTGTTAAAGGCTCCACCTCCAAAGTGGCACTATATAAGTAGTAGAAATTTTAAGATATGGTACCTTAAGAGTTATTGGGGGGCATCCCCTTTAAGGGGACTGAGAACCTCAGCCCTTTCCTCTTCTTCTTGTTGCTTCCTGGCTATCTCAGCCAGCATTCTTACTACTATGATGCAATAAGTCTGACCACACACAACTTAGAGAAAAGAAGATTTATTGGCTTACAGTTTTGGGAATTTTAGAGTTCAGTGCATGTCAGGATGGGTCATCAGAGTTCAGGGCATTGTGGCAGCAAAGAGAGGGAGGGAACAAGGCTCTGCTCTCAAATCATGGAAGCCAGAAATAAAAGAGAGAACAAAAGGAGGAGGGACCTTATATAATCCCCAAGGCCATATTCCCTGGGACCCCTTCTTGGTAACCAAGCCCCATCTCCTACATGACTGCTTGGTTTCAGTGAGGGCTAGAGAGATATTCTAAATCTAAACTTTTACTTTGGCTAATGGTATAAAAAGTATTTTTCCACCATCTGCCCCTGTCATGATATGTACATCATGCCAGAAACCTAAAGCAAGGGGGATACCTAATCTTGGAATAGAACTTCTAGAATAATGAGCCAAAATCAACCTTTCCCTTTATAAATTATTTATTGCAGGTATATGGTCATAGTGAAAGAAAGGTAATTAATACACTTGCCCTCTCCTACTACATATTGCTTACAGATTGCTCATATCACTTATGAGTAAGTTATCTAGACTAACAACTTCGGTATGTGTCAGCCTTTATCTGCTAAGCATTTGATTCATACATAGAACTTGAATTATACCAGTTTCTTAAAGAATTATTATTGAAATTATATTAGGTAAGATGAATATTAAGTAAAAAGGTGAATTACATGTAGAGATTTTTTTCCTACTTAAAAATATATTGGAATTTCATTTAGACCTTTTGGGCTAAAGATGAGCATATAGACATCCACTTATACTGGTTTAATGTAGCAAACAGGTATTCCACGTGCTTACTGTTGATACAAGATTGATTTCCTTTATTTAAGCATCCTTCTATGATGAACGGTGCCTGATATGGGAGTAGACAGCAGCCTCACAATATGAATAGCCTCAATTAGGCCTCAGTTACAGGTGTCATATCTGTGTTATTGAGATCTGAGGAGAAGGAAAGCTCTTTATGCAGAGAGAGAGAATCAAAACTCATTCAAGAAGAAAAGCTTACTCAAGTAAAACAAATATGATATATCCATTTTGCTGAGCAAGTGAACAAGTTTAGGTTTAATAAATAGCATGATTAAATTTAGGAGGGAGAACTTGTGTCCAGATAGTGTGTGTTTACACAAGAACAGGACTTAGAATCTGTAAACTGAAATTTCCTATGTATTTTTAATACTTGAAGTAATTCATTCAACCAACAGAGTAACTGCCTATGACCTTCGATAACCTTTCCAAGGAGAAGTGTTGCATGCTTACCAATACTTGTTCTCTTCTTTCATGGTAATGGGAAATGATGACTACCCATCTGGAAACCACAAACATTCCTCATTCTCCTAAGCTGAATATGGCTAGGTCAGTACAACAGAATGCAACTTCTAGGTAATCTTCAATGTAAATGTTAAACCACATGCCCTGAGGTTCTCTTTATCAACTAGAACACAGATGTGTCTGTGACCCAGCAGCAACCATGGAAATAAAGTACAAGGCGACAGCAGGGTCATGAAGTGCAAAAATCCTGGCCCTCCATTTATTACATGGAGTAGAATCATCACATCAACCTGAACTTTTCACCCCAGACCTGTTATATTAAAGGGAAATAAATTATTTATCTTCACTATGCCCCTATACTTTAAGAGTGTCTTTTTTATGACAGCGTAAATTTTACCCTAATTAATATATTTTTCCATTCATTCTCTAGGAAAAATCTTCCCCAAACTATTGAAGAGTGGCTGCATTTCACTTTTACATTTACATTCAGAATGGGGAAAGGCTGCGGATTACCAACTTTTGTGGGAACTGTGTCATACACTATTTGTGTTTTGTGAACCTACAGCTACCTTCCCTCTACTGGAACCCATATGGTTGATATACCAGAGAAGAATGTCTGATTTCTTCTCATCACATCTGATGGGTACCAGTGACTTGATGAATGACCTGCTATGAGTCTCTTAACCCTTTTCATCTATAACAAAATAAAAACCCATTTTCCTCCGTGGAGTGTTTGGCTAATTAATGTCAGTAGAGCAAAGAGTGTTCCAAAATAGGACTATTATTGTAAGCCTCCTTTACTCCAACTGCATAAGCAACATTAGAACTAATCAGTCAGGAAGTAAAATCAGTAGGAAGTTGTCAAGCAGGTCAGCCTATAATTAATCAGTGAGGTCACTGCCAATAACAATAGTACATTCTGTTACATGTGTAACTGGATTTAATGGATGTACCACACTTGCAAGTTACTGGAAAAAGAAAACATTTCATCTCTGCCCTGGAACAGCATCTTATTGCAAAAAGCAAATGAAAAATGTGTGATTCATGCCAAAATGACATAAAAAAAGGAATAGTGATCAAGACCATCATTAGAAACCCTGTTATTCTACAAACAGACTCAAGTTAACTGGTGGGAAAAAGACACCATGGTTGAATAGATGCCTGTGCTCCCAGTCTCGAGCAGGAATCTACCAGGAGAGGTCAGAACCTGGAGATCCTTAGGTCAGTTGGTCATCCACTACAGAGTGAAGCAAGGTGGGTGGCAGACTGCCTAAAGACCTTAGGAGACTCAGAGAAGGGTGAAGGATTTTACAACAGGCTATGAGCAAATGGAGGGTTATTAGTCAGTGCTGCTGGCCAATCTTGTTCCAATTCCACTGCTGAGAGAAAAAATGAATAGATTTATTTCTTGTTGAGTTTTGCCTTTAGATAAGGTTTGAAAAAGGATTAAAGTAGAAAAGGGGAAGATTATTTGCCTTTAGTTAAGGCCTATCCCCCTACCCTATTTAAAAAAAAAGCAAAGCTTGGTAAGAAGGACCAGGTATTTCTTAAAAGGAGGAGGATCATATTCCACATAGGTCTTCTTGTATACTCTTTGGTTACCAGAGCATCTGATCCTATCTTCTAGGAAGAAAGAGTATAAACTACTACCATTATTCAAACTCATTATTTGCAATTAACAGAGACTTATTTTAATCCATGAGTAGTGTACTCCAATAATCACTGATTCTGAGACTTTGGTCAAATCCCCCAATTTTAAATTTACTAACAAAAAGAACTAGAGAGTAACGAGTTAACTATTATTTTGGACATTATTATTATTTGTTATTTCAATTTTTATTTATTTCCAACCTTACATAAAAGTTGCAAGAAGAGTACAAAGAACAAGAACTTATATACCCTTCATATTCTCATCTCCAGGGACAGGAAGTTTTATGATGTCAAGTACCATGGTGTGGCATGGGTCAACAGACTCACCATCCTAAGGATACAATGGAAGTTCAAACTCAACATTTTATTTTGCTAAATTACATATGGCACACCATAGCATTTTTCATATTAAATAATTTCAGTCATTAAAATGGGTGGAGGAAATGTTAGTCATGATTATAAATAAGTTGACAATATTTATCAAAAGCCTAAAAATTGTGCTTTCTTTTGACCAGCAAGTCTACTTCTAGGAAATTATTCTAAGGAGAAAAACAAAAACAAAATGCCTTTTTTTTTAAATTTTAAGAGGAAGGAAGATTTATTTGCTCACAGATTTTTGGAGATTTAGGGTTCAGTCCCTGTGAGATGGGCATCTGTGAATCTCAGGGCATGGTGGCAGGAAGTGGAGAGAGGAACAGCACATGGGCTCTGCTCCTCACATCACTGAGGCCAGAAGCAGAGAGACAGCAAGGAGAGGAGGGAGCCTGATATAATCCCCAAGGCCATACTCCCAGGGACCACTCCTTAGCACCCAAGCCCCAGTACCAACATTGCTACCTTGTTTCCATCAGGGCTAGGGGAACATTCTAAATCCAAACCATTATATACAATGTGTTGAATATCTCCAGCAAGGCATGCAATTAAGTCCTTCACACCAAGCCAAGCTATTCCCGAAAGCTTCACTGGCACCTCACTGTTAGGTAGAATCTTCCCCAGTAAGAAATATTTTTTTCACTTCCTTCCTCTCGCTGTGTTCCCATCTCAAGATTCTCCATACCTAGCTCAAGCCTGGGTGAGACTAGATGATTAAGAGAAAATTCTGACTTAGGCACTAAGAAGACGCCCCCTCTCTACACTCCAACAAGTAAACTGGTTTATAAGGATGTTTACCATAGCACTTTTTAGATAAAAATAAAATAAAAGCAGTCTGACCCCAGCTATTGGAAACAATAGAAATGGTGCTACAGGGATCTGAGGTAATGAAATTATACCAATAAGCAGTTTAGTATGATTAAGTACACTACTTCCTACAAGGTCCCTGTCCATAGGATCTGAAATAGAACTTATTGAATTCACTTGAATTTAAGAGGATTCTAAAAATATGCTCAATTTAACATAAAGTAAAAAATCCTTAGAAAATATCATATTGATATTTGCCCATCTGGTCTGGAAGAAAGTGAGGTAAAGAGAAGAAAACTAGCTCTAAGAAGATTCTCATAGCTACTAATCCAGGCAAAGAATTCTAATTGGAAATCTGTTATTTGGCTTCATACGTTTCATTTCTGCCATGCCTCTCGCATTTGAAATTATTCCAAGCAAGGAAAGTACCTTTCCCTTAATTACCTGGGGCCTATGTTCTAAAAACCTCTCCATTTAGTAGCATTGAGGAACATGATTTTACAAAAGCAATTCAGGGAAATAGGTTGCTGAAATGCAGCCCACTTCTTAAAAGCATGGTATTTAGTGAATCAAAGTATGTTCCAAAAAGAAAGAGTATAAAAATACTGTCATTATTCAGGCTCATTATTTGCAATTAACAGAGACTCATTTTAATCCATGATTAGTGGAGTTTAATAATCCCTGATTCTGGGAGTTTGGTCAAATCCCCAAATTTTAAATTTATTGACAGAAAGAACTAGAGAGTAAAAGATAATTATTATCCTGGCCATTATTGCTATTGTTGTTGTTATTTTATTATTATTATTTCAACTTTTATTTATTTTTGAACTTACACATAGTTGCAAGAACAGTACAAAGAACAAGAAGTCATGTGGCTTTAACTTAGAATCTCCATTCAAGATGACTGGTCCTAATAATTTCCTTTATGGTGAAGAATCCGCCTTGAGATCATATGGGGTCTGAGTGGTCACAATCTATGTCTTTTTCATTCGAGAAGGCAATCTTGATCTTCCTTGGCCTTACCATATGGTGAACTACAGGCTGGGCCCTAGGCATGCTTGCTATTCCTGAGATACCCCATTATCAGGTCCCCTTACAGAGCTAAGGATGTCTTTTATGTAAATACATACGAATGCACATGAGCACACACCACCGTATTTACACTTATTTCTATGGCTAAATATATACTTTGAAACCGTATCAATACATCTAATTTCCACCCAGCATCATAGACATTGTAGCCTTCCCCTATTCCCATTTGCAGCACTCATCTCTGAAAGAAAAAACACTGGTTTCTACTGTCCATTGACTTCTTTGCTCAATACTCAGCATGTTACCTACTTCATTCCTGACATGACCAACCACTGCCCATCTCTATACCTTACTCCCTCCTACTCTGACCTCAGTGGGCTGGCCATTCTGGTTAAGAACTTCCCTGAATGGAGTCAACCCCACATCATCTTCTCTTTACTTGTATCTAGTTATTTTTTTCACTAAATAGGAAAGAAAGACTGGAAGAAAACAGGAGAAGAAAAAAGGGAAGGAGAAAGGAATGCAGGGATTATTTATTTTTGTCGCAATAGGTATGGTGCATTTAGTGGAAAAAAGAAGAAAGGTAAAAGAGGCAACAGAGAATAGTAACCAAGACACTTGGCTTTGGAATCAAAACATCCTGGGTTTGAATCCTGAAGCTGCTACTTATTAGTTGTGAACATTTGGTCTATTTACTTTTTCACTCTGTGCCTGTATTTCCCAAATTTGAGCCAGGAAGTCAGGTGCCTACTTTACAGGACTACTAAGAAGATTAATGTGCTCACATGTGCAAAACATTGCGAATAGCACCTGGTACTTTGTAGGAACAACTGAATCAACTGAATGTTAACTTTTATTACTTATCTATAAAATTTATAATTTCCCTCTTTAACATAGTGCTATTGTAAGAAATATAATCAACAATACAACCATTTTAAGACATGGATAGGGTAAGCCAAGTTTTTTATCTTAAAATATTCTGGCAAGAATGTTGAAGATGCAAACTGTAGAATGACAGTCAAAATTAGATTTGTGGTCACCCATATTTGAACCCTAAAAATGACACTCATTATCATTTTGAGGGATATCTCCTTCTAGTTCTCCTAATACTTTATTTCTATGGAGCGTTCACAGCATAACAACACAATTTGGGTTATATGGCTATCAAGGATTTGCAAGCATTAATTCCTCTCCCAATAACTCCATAGTCAAGGCTGCTATTTTCATTCCTATCTTTTCTTTCCCCACAGGATGTTAGAAAAGGTATTTTTAGCAGTTAGCCTTTCTAAAATGAAAGTTTTTACATAAATACAAAGAGATATTATTTTAAATTACAAATCTCTAGTTCAAATAATCTAAGTAAATTCTACAGGCTATTCAAAACACAGCTCAAGGCAAAATACTGCCCTCCAGCTGAGATAATGACTTAATTTTCTAATCAGTCTTTTGTTTTGTTTCATTCTTTGAAAATGTTCCCCTGCATGTTTAGAAAATGAAGTGACAGAGGGCATGGTGACCCACTCCTGTAATCCCAGTACTATGAGGTTGAGACAGGAGGACAATGAGTTCAAGGCCAGCCTCAGCAACTTGGCAAGTTCCTGTTTCAAAATTAAAAGAAAGAAAATTAAAAGGGCTAGAGTTTCCAAGCATGGTGGTACAAACCTGTAATCTCAGTATTTGGGAGGCTAAGATAAGAGGATCGAAGGTTTGAGGCCAGCCTCAGCAGCTTAGCAAAATTCTCAGCAAATTAGCAAAACCCTGTTTCAAAATATATATAAACAATTAATTAATTAATTAATTAATTAATGCCCCTAGGTTCAATCTCCAATACCAAAAAAAGAAAACAACAACAACAAATTGGGGCTGGGGTTAGCTTGGAGATCAAATGGCCCTAAATCCAATCCCCAGGAGAGAGATAAAAGAAGAAGAAAGGAAGGAGAAGGGAGAAGGGAAAGAAAGAAGGGAGGGAAGTAGTCCCCAAAGAAATATTCTAATTTATAAATAATTACCACATAGACTTCTGTGGAGATTAGACTATCAAATAATTAGAATATATGCATTTCCTACTGTCTTTCTACCATCAGCAATAACTTGTCAAAACCTGTTAATGATCTGTCTTCCATATTTTTAGACATAACTATTTCATAAGTGGATGGCAAAAACAAAACAAAACAAAAAAATCCAAGATATCTTTCTTACCTTACCTTTTAAGAGCAGAGTTAGTTAAATGTCAAGTCCCAAAGTACCATAAAAAACACTTAAATAAACTAAACTCCCACTAGTCACAGATAAAACACATTTCTTTAAAATAACTGAAAATACAAAGAGTGGGTCTTTGCGGGATCTAAGGACCACCGCTATTATCACCAGTGTCATTGCCAAAATGAAGTCACTTTGTCCTGGGAGGGAGCTGAGGAGGCTAGAGTGAACAGTTGATAGGATAAATGGCACAGCTGATCCAAGTGATTTATGGAGATTTAAAATTAGCCAAGCCATATTATTTTCCTAAGCCTTCTCAGAAACACAAAAAAGTAATTATAGCTTAAAACAAATTTTTTTTTTTTTTTTGTGGTACTGGGGATTGAACTCAGGGGCGTTCTACCTCCGAGCTATACCCCAGCCCTATTTTTTATTCTTTATCTTGAAACAGGGTCTCACTAAGTTGCGGAGTGCCTCACTAGGTAGCTGAGGCTGGCCACGAACCCGGATCCTCCGGTCTCAGCCTCCCGAATGCTGGGATTACAAGCGTGC
>PVLC010001147.1:0-89015 GCA_004027655.1 Graphiurus murinus | reverse complement strand
AAAAACAAATTTTTTTAATGAAACTTGCCTGAAGTCACCCAAATAGCAAGGGCCAATGTTAGAATTCAAACCAAACCCTGTTCCGTATAAAGACAACCTTTCCCTTGCCACAAGAACTTGCACTTTTTTATTTAATACCAATAAGAACTCTGAGCCTCTGAGCCTCTGAGCCGTCTTAATTCAAACACTTTATATTGTGGTTCTGGTGTTCCATACATTGTTTGAAACCATATTCTGCTGTTGAATAGATCCAGGTAGCATCCTTTCTAAATTTCCTTTCAAATGAAAGAAAGAAAGAAACTCATCTGTAGTCTAGGAGTAATTCAAATTTAAAAAGTATTACTTTAAACAGAAGATCAGCTCCATCAATATCAAAGACAGTAAAAACAGGGCATGGCCCGAGGTCGTTTGGTATAAGAGATCCTGTTGAAGCTTTAGAGGCAGGGCTGGGTAAATAAAGTAAGAAACTTTCCAGACCAAAGATCATTTGGCAGCAAGGGGCAGAGAAGGGTGAAAGACTCAGAATGGGAGGCAGGAGGACCAAAACTTACCCACTTGGCAGGTTTGCTAAGGTTGCTATTGGCAGACTATGTGTCATATGGGACCAGTATATCTGTATCTTAGTTTAAGAGGCTTGAGATCTTCATTTTTCTCCATTAAGTCTGGTTTCCATAGACCAGTCCAGTGCAAAGCTTTTCAGCAGTTCCCTCTCTTTGCCCAGCAGAAACAGGGAAAGACAAAGGCAAGATAAAGCTATCTTGTAAAGCTCCCTAGACTTTCTCCCTGTTCTTCATCAACAGAGAATGAATTTTGCTATTCAAAAGGAGTATTCCAAGTGCCTTCCATTAATGGGAAAGGTCTGTGTAATGCTAATTAGGCCCACTGAATGCCGAGATATTCTCTTTTAGACAAGGGAGACTGAATTAAATTTAATTTAATGTAATTGTAAGAGATGGGTTTAAAAAAAATACCTGCAAAGTGCTAATGTGATTTCACTGTAATAACAGTCTAATAAAGAAAACCAATATTTACAGAAAAGTATATTATGTAAAATGCACAACTGGTGAGAGCATTTAAAAGATGCCTTATCATGTACAAAGTAGTTTACTTCCACTACCTCCTAGAGTCTTTACAATCACTAAGTTTTGTACTTAGGCTTTGGTTTTATACTCAGAAGAGGTCTATTCCTATGTTAAAAATAATAAAGTACTGCATTTTCCAATTATTGAATGCCCTTTAAGTTAACAATAGAAGATCTGAAGATGATACAGAGGTTACATAATTAATTCTTTGTAACAAATGGAATTTAGGTTATCCTAAAGAATGTCATGTCATGGTATGTACCAGCATTTACATTTACTAAGCTAAGAACAGTGCTTATAGAACACAGACAGGACGATGTCATCTGAACTATATTTACAGGCAAATCTTTCCATGTCTCTAAGATTCAGTTTCCTCATTTATAGAACACTAAGTCTATAAATATATACTCATTTCTTAGAGTGTTTGGGTAAAGAGTTGTTATAATTATCAAAATTATACAGGATGAATACTTAAATTTCAGTATCAGATACATAGTAATTAATTTTCAGAATAATAACTTAAAGATATTACAGGGTGGCCCAGGAGTGGTGGCGCACATCTTATGGGAATCATAGTACTTGAGAGGCTGAGACAGGAGATCACAGGTTCAAGGCCAGCCTCAACTTCTTAGTGAAACCTTGTTTCCAAAATAAAAAATAAAATAGGGCTGGGGTGTAGCACAGAGGTAGAATGCCCTGTATTTAATCCCCAGTACCACACACGCAAAAAAGAGAGATTACAGGTAGATTACTTATAATATTTTATATGGCAACTATAATTGTATATAGGTTTAATTAAGTACTTCACATAAAATGTTTAGTATCATGCTTGGCACACACCAATATATATATTTGTATGTTTAGACATATACACAAACAGGCATGTATATACAAGTATGTATACAGCTTCTGAGGAAGGTGCCACAGCAAATAAGAAATTCATGGGATTGTCTCCTTCCCCTGGGAGACCTTTGTATACTATGTAAGATGAGTTGCTCTCTCCTGGAACAATTAAAATATAACAATTCAGTCCAGGCTAAAACCATATGTGTTTTTTTTCCTATAAATCTGGTGGCCTATATGGTCACAAAGCATTATAGAGAAGCCAGGTATAGGAGTGCATGCCTGTAATCCTAGTACTTGGGAGGCTGAAACAGGGTGATTGCAGATTTCAGGCCAGCACAAAGTAACTTAATGAGACTGTTTCAAATTTTAAAAAATAAATAAAAGGGGCTGGGGATGTAGTTCAGAGGTAGAATGCCCCTGTGTTCAATACCCACAAACACACATTATGGAGAAAGTAAATCTATAAAGTAAGTAGATCTTGAATAAAGACCTATAGGAATTGTTATGCAAAAGAATAAGAGTAAGGAAGAGGGGATTCTAGATGAGCGACAATTTTAGTGTGAGCAAAATCCCAAGTGGGGATGAGTCTATTGTCTTCAAGAGTCAACAAGAACAGCCTCATAGTGAGAAGGGGGTGTTCGTAGGACACAACAATGAAGTTTCTCTAGATAGGATGAGGGCAGGTCATAGAAGGTCTTGGATTGAGAAGCTTAATTGCTAGCTATAGTTTCCCTTTCTGTACAAAGTTCTGTACCTTGCTAGGGTCAGAATATGCTGGATGGTGAGAGTTGAGGGCCAGACTTCCATTTGTGCTATATCAAATGCCGGGGAAGTAGAGACAAGAGCCAATTCCGAGCAGAACTGAAAAACAAAGCCAAGGGATGTCCAGCTTGGGCAATGACATGATGGAATTGGTCAGGCCAAATTCAAGTATGTGGAAATGAATCAGAAACTACAACCCTAAAAGGAGTATGGGGGTGTGGAATCTAACAAAGAATGTAGCTCTGGAATTTTAACAAGGCTTCCAAAGCTTGTCAGGAGAGAATGAAAGGCCAAGGCTCAGGAAGTAGCTGAAGCAAAAATTTGGCCATGTGTTACCAACAGAAGTCCAGACCACAATGGCAAAACATGGGAGTGTCCAGAAATATTCATTTAAAAGCATGAAGCTAGCCGGGCGTGGTGGCGCACACTTGTAATCCCAGCATTTGGGAGGCTGAGACCGGAGGATCCGGGTTCACGGCCAGCCTCAGCTACCTAGTGAGGCACTCCACAACTTAGTGAGACTCGGTTTCAAAATAAAGAATAAAAAATAGGGCTGGGGGTATAGCTCGGAGGTAGAATGCCCCTGAGTTCAATCCCAAGTACCAAAAGAAAAAAAAAAAAAAAAAAAAAAAAAAAAAAAAAAAAAAAGAATGAAGCTGAACTCTAGGTAAAGAAGAGCAAGAGGTGAAGCTGACTGGACGTTTTGTAAATAACCGATATGTGCAAGATAACTGGGTTTTGCATAGAGGAAGTGATGAGTAAGACATCAGTGCCTTCAAAATGCCCCTTATCAAAAAGAGAAAGATAAAGGGTAAGATAGAGAAGTACATTTGAGTCAGGATTCTGAGAAGTGCCAAACAGAAGGCAGGAGCAAGGTAGCATGGGTGTGCCAAAGTGGGAAACTGTCTTACCAGTTGAGGGTGAGGATGAGAAGAGAAAGGTTTTCTAGACCCTTCAAAGTGGCCTAGTGGTTGGTCCACATAGCGGTCTGCAATCTGAAGAATTCTAACAGGCATAACTGATGATAAGGAAAAATATTTCAAACCTAGATGAGAAAAAATCATGCTTCAACAAAATGAAACATCAAGTATCACATTGGGTCACAGATACATTGAGGTGTCTAAGTAGGGTTTCTGGAGAGTTGACTAGTAGGACAAAACTGGAGCTAAGATTAAAAAGTAAGAACTTCAGTTAGAGACATGGGAGTCATTATTCATTATGACCTGTTGTTTTTCTTAACACAAACAAAAAACATATTTTAAATTCTTTTCCATGCTAACTTCACAAAAATAATGGAAATAAGATTATAATCAAAGCTGTTTTAAATGGCTTAAGCAACTCAAGCAGCTTTTGGGCATAAAATGCATCCTGATTATGTTTATATAATATTTTTACTTATGACAAATTATTTGTTTATGCTAACATCTGTTTTTAAAGCATATTATCTTGAAATACTCAGAGATATAATTAATATTTCTTAAAATAAGCATTTGTTAATTTTTAAAGAGGATATTCAATTTTCTCTGCCATTTGGGGTACAAAGGTATTGCATAAGAGTATGGTGTGACTAATCCCATAACCTCCAATATCTTGTCATACCAGGTGTATTGATTATGGGGAGAGTTTTCTGATGCCAATGCTAAGGTGGTCAGAATTCCATAGCTAGGAGGAATAGTAACTGCATTTTTTCTTTAAAAAAGAACACAGGCCTTTACTTAATATGCCTAGTAGCATTTGATTGGAGTTCTGAAATACTGCAGCTCTTCCAGTGATAGACTTCACGTACTGAAGTACTATGTCCCCAAATTTAATTATCTTAGGGCATAACCACAATATATGATAGAATGTACCTTTTTATCCACAGCCTCCAGCAATTTGCTGAGATGGAAAGGTGGCCTATTATTGAATATATCTCCAGAAAAAAAAAGAGATTCCATAAATTCAATCAATAGTACATTCCAGTAGCTTACAACCTCAGAAGCATCACGGCCTCCCTTGGGCACTACCTATAATCCTCTGGTCATAATTTAAACCAATTTCTTTTCATTCTGTCCTCCAGTCACCATCTGCCGCTCATATTTCTCTCATCCCTCAGCCTTATCTTCCACTTTATTTTATCCCTCCAAACTTCCCCTCACCGGTTCTGCTTTCTAATTCTTGAATCATTTTCACTGATCCATTCCTGGTCTTTTCCAAAGATTTCACCTGCTGTAGGATCTTGGCAAAGCAGTTTAATAAAAACAGTCCACCAATTTTTGCATTACAAATTTTACTCCTAGGTGAATCTAGTTTACAACACAATTAATGGGGCTATAGATACTTATCTTGTTTTTAATAAAGCACTGTCTCAGGGAACCATGGGCTCAGAAATGCCCTTATAAGGTAATATGGTTCCAGTCACCAAGATAACTATTTTTATTTTCATCAGTTTTTCATTCCTTTCGACTTCTCTGTCAAAGCCACATACTTAATTACCTTTCCAGCATTGGTTCTTATGATGTATTAGGCGATTATGGTGAAAAATGTTACTTTGCCATGTACTTCTCTTCTAGAGAGCATGAAGCTTCTCTCATAAGTGATCTAATGTGTCCTTAAAACACTCATCCCTGAGAGATGGAATGTTTTATTACCTCCTATTTTATAAACAGGGAACGAGAGGCCTAGGAAGATTACATGATTAAGGTGAGAGTGGCTGGTAAAACAGGGGCTAGAATTGGGGTGCTCATCCCAGGCTCTCTGCTGCCTAATGCAGCTGGAAGAGAGCTCAGTGTAATAATAACTTGCTCAAAATTGCCATCCATTATCAAAATACGAAATATTTTCAGGGGAACTGTGTCGCGGGTAATGTGACCTAGTGGATGCCCCACACTGGTCCACAGTCTGAAGATACATGTCACCGTGGCTTAGATGTGTGACTTCCAATAGAGCACTCATGTTCTCTGGCTTTGCTTTTTACAAAATAGTCATGAGAACAATGGATGACTCACAGTGTAAATCAGGGGTACACGGGTGTGCTTCCAAACTGGGTGTAGAAGCAATCCATCTTCAAACTTCTGGATTTTTAACACATTGGAATAATCATTTAAAATTATTTGGCACACTCAGTCTGTTAGTAGCCCTGTGATTACTAGTCACTGGTGGTGAAGTAATTCTGTGAGTGCTACTAGTCAGTGTTAGTCAAAATAACAAACTTTTCTTCTTGCTAAGCTTTAGCATTTAAGACTCAAATTGTTATCTTTTGTGAACTACCTCAGCATTTCATTGAGTCAGTAATTTATTAGTTTGCACATACATTTCAAACATGGCACTTAAAAAGAGTTTACGTAGTAGCTATGAAGGGTCTCATCACACTGTGCATAATATAGAAACGCCATAAATTATTGTTGATTTATTTCTAATGCATGTAACCTGCAAGTAACTTACTTTTCAGTGTGTGTATTCCCTAGAACAGTGTGCTCTTCCTCTCTGGCTCTTTCCTTCCCTTCCTCTGCCCCTTCCCTTTCTCTCATTAGATCTATCATCTCCGGCTCCATCTCTTCCATTTTCCTCACAAGGCATCATTGAAGGAAAGAAACACAATAAAAAGTTATATGTCACAAACAGAAAAAAATAACAGCTTATGTAACAAGTAAATCAGATCTACATTCCCCCCCCCCCACCTTTGGAACTGGCCAGGTGTCTCCCAAAACTCTGAGACTAATGAATTGCTTTGTGGAGCTCTAGGAAGCCAGGCTGCAAGAATCTCAATGTCACAATATTAATTTTTTCCAAAGCAGATTTCTTTTGTTGAGGAAATTAAGTTTCCCTGTAGTGAATGCACTGCTTCTTTCACTTCTTTGTGGTTATCAAAAGCAAAATCTAAGTTAAAGAAGAAAGTTTTTTCTTTTCTTTTTTTTTCCCCCTTCCAGAAAGCTATTCTTTTGCCATGGGCAGGAACGGTAGAATAGTTTTTTTTTTTTTTCCTTTCTCCTTCCTGTATGTGGCAAAGGCTCAGGTGATTGGAACTTTTGCCTCAAAGTTACTGCAGACTTTCAGAGGTGGATTACAGAGAATACAAAATCTTAGTGTACTTTGCCCAAATCTGAATTTTAATGCATTTGATTAGAGGTTAGAATTCAAATTGATTATCCCAGTGGTAGAAAAGCATTTCAAGGACTGTACTTACTGAAATATAAGTAGCACATACATCCTGCTTGGAAATGAACACCTGATCTATAGCACAGAAATATGAACTCTCCACTTGGGCTAAAGATTTATAAATTTACTTGTGATATAGCCCACCTGTTTGTAAAAACGTCCCAAAGACCTCACCATGAGATGCTAGTTAATGACACAAGCAAGGTCATATTAAGGTTGTGAGCAACAAGTAATTGAAACCAAATCTAGTAACTAAATATTCTCCAGAAATTAACTTTCGGGAGGCCCATAATCACCAAGAAAATGCATGTAGGTCTGTGACAAAGTGGGCACCCACGAGGGACTGCTCCTGCTGCAGCTGCACCCCATCACAACCTGAAGTTCTCTCTTCAGAAAGGGCCCTTTTATTCCACGTATGTTGCAGAATGTAGTTCCAGGACTAAGCAATTACCTACATTGGCAGAGTATAAGTTATACTTAAGATCAGCACACATCTTTAAACTCCCAATTTATAATTCATTATATGACAGCTAATTATTAGACCAAAGTAATTAGTATGTAAACCTCAAACTAAGGGTGACACATTTGAATACAATCTAAAAAGCAAGCTCTTCAATACTTTTAAGTAGCTTGCTTTTATAACTTCAACTTTCCATTCCTAGTTAAAAAAAGAAAAGAAAAAAGAAACTTGAAAAGAGCCTAGTAACTCATTTATATTAAAAAAAGTAAAGAGGCAAAAAGGATTTATCCATGTTGTTTGTTAGATGACATTACTTAGAAGTATCCTATGTGGAGTTAGCATGTGCCACTTCCTGAGAAGTAGGAAGAAGTACTAAACTCAGGGGTTGTAGCAAAGGGACTAGTCTGCCCTTACTGTAACAGATCTTGGATTGGCATTCACCCACATTAGCTCAAGTAATACCTGCATCACCTATACTTAGTTTTTATTTTTGTTTTTCTTTTTTTATTTTGGTACTGGGGATTGAACTCAGGAGACTTCTACCCCTGAGCTACATCTCCAGCACTTTCTCTTTCTCCAGAGTCTCACTAAGTTGCTGAGGCTGGCTTCAAACCTGAAATCCTCCTGTCTCAGCCTCCCAAGTACTGGGATGACAGGAATGTGCTAGCTATTGCACCTGGCTTTTAATTAGTTTTATATGATGTCCTCACAAATTAATAAAGTAGCTAAAATATACACATGGGATACAAGAGGATAAATATTTAATAAGTGAGGAAATTGGAAAAAGAGGTAAATAATGATAGGACAGTCTCTTCTTGCTTTCTTTTTTAATGCAAGCTACAGGGCATAATACTAATGTTTTGTGTGACGAGGCTTGGGCTTTGAAGCCATTGGACCTGAATCTGAGTACAAGCCAGCAGCTCTTACTTCTATTTTCTTAATAGCAGTAGGATCTCGAGGTAATGACAGAAATGCTTGAAGCTTCTCTTTCTTTATTTTCAAAGATGGCATTATCACTCCCTCACAGGACTGAAAAAAGACACAAAATCAAGAATATAAGCCGGGCACAGTGCAACACACTTATAATACCAATACTTGGGGGGCTGAGACAGGAGGATTGCAAGTTCATAGCCAACCTCAGCAACTTAGTGAGTACTTTTGCAACTCAGTGAGACTCTGTTTCAAAACAGAGAGTAAAATAGGGCTAGAGGTATAGCTCGGAGATAGGATGCCCCTGGATTCAATCCCCAGAACAACACACACACAAAAAATGGAGAATATATATGAAATACTTAGGGCCTGAAATGCAGCTATACACCACACATATTAGCTGTCAATACCAGGAGTAGTGTGTAACAAATATTACATGACCAGGTGCCAAAGATACAGAAACTCACCATGATTTGGCTTAACCTCAAATCCATCAAAGAGGAAAAGAAAGATCTGTTTGATAATTTATAGGTGGTATTAGAGGAAAACAAATCAACAGTTATGGAGAAATATAGCTGCTTTTTCCTGTTATGGAGACTCATGAGCAACATCTATAGTGAGTATTAGTGTCCTCCAGTCCATCAGTAAAGAAATGGAACCTCTGCAAAGTTAAATATCAGGTTCAAGGGCACACGGTGGAAGGTGAGCAGGGCACAGGGCTCTCTCCACATGCTTCCAGGTTAAGGTGTTTGAGTCTGTTGAGAAATGTGAATGGGGCAGCAGGAGGGGAAAGGATACCTCTATAATCTCTGGGAGGTGCTATGAACATGTTTTAAGGTCTTTCGTATTTGTTGTGGGAATGGGGAGTTTGAGGTGGTATTTTTATTTCCTGTGGCTCTGTTGATATAGTATGATCTCAGACATTTATATTTACCTTTGGCCAGCAAAGATCATAATTCTTCTAAGCAGGTATGTGGCACTGCAATGCAACAACCAGCCTCACCCACCACTACACTCTTTTCAACTAGTACAGAGACAGAAATTACATTTCTCTTTCCTCTTAAAGCCCTTGGGATATTTTGATGCATGTCAGTCTGTGAAAATAAGTGTCTGTTCTTTTATTAAAACTGCCTTGAGAGAAACATGCCAGTTATATGCTGTAGCTTAATGGAGAGCCTTTATTATAGATGATTTCAATTTTCTTTATTAGTCTTTTTTTAATTGACCAGTGTATTATTTTCCTAGGGCTGCCATAACAAATAACCACCAACTGGGTAGCTTAAAGTGACAGACATTTATTCCCTCACAGTTCTGAAGGTCAGAAACTCAAAATCAAGATGTCAGTAGGGATGGTCATCTTGGAAGCTTTGAGGACAAACTTGGTCCCTGCTTCTCTCCTAGCTTCTGGCAGTTACTGGTGACCCTTAGCTTTCCTTGTTTTGAGGGTGCATGACTCCAGTCTCTACCTCTATCTTTACAAAACCCTCTTCTCTGGGTGAGTCTCTGTGCCTTCTCTTTCTCTGTCTCTCAGAGGGATGCATTGGCTTTAGAGCCTGTTATAGTTTGGATTTAACATGGCTTCCAGACCTCATGGGGTAGACAAGGCAGCCATGTTGGAGTGGGGCTTGGTTTGGGGGAGGGTTCCTGGGAGGCTGGGCAGGGACAGTGTATGTGACCAGGACCACTCAGCTTTGCTCTCTCTGCTCCCCATGATGTCCTGCTTTAGCATGACTCCTGCTTTCCAGTGGGCCCCCTGAAGGGACTGTGACCTCTGAAATCTCCAAACCCATGGACAAATAAATCTTCCTTCCTTTAAGTTTTGCCTGTTACATTTTTGGATCACGATGGGTGAGAATGCTGACTCAAATACAGATCACTTTAAATCCCAGATGACACATAAGGTGGGACAAAAATCTATAACTTAGTTACATCTGCAAAGACTCATTTGCAAATAAGATTGTTGTCTCAGGTACTATAGATTAGGACTTGGTCTTATCCTTTTGAAGCTACTATTCAACCCACTACAATCAGCAGTGGCTGTGTTGTTTGTGTTCATGTCCAACAAAACAGAAAGCTGAGAGATGTTTGTAGGAGCCTGGAGAGTTCCTGCCAAGAGGAGGTGTGCCTCCTAGTGGTGTGACCCCTTTATTTCACATATCTCAGGGGAGCCCAGGTAAGCAAGGAAGGAGGGGCAGAGTTGACCAGCCATTCAGGGTCTGCAGGCAGCACACTTACATGAGGTTTTATGACCTGAGATAATAATTTTACCAATGTTTCCTCCTTAATGGGCTTATGAGAAACAGGAGCATCTTTTTTTCCTCCCATCTTCATAAGTTTAGCATCTGAATAGGACCCATAACATAGCAATTAACTAAATTTACACAGTTGAAACCACAAGAAAAACTGGAGAAAAATAAAAGGAAATGGAATATAAGATAGGAGATAAAAATGGCTTAAATTTTATGTAATTCTTCATTGTTGCCTTAATTGAACCAATGCCAATTTTTCAACTTTGACATGAATATATTTTATAATAATCTGCCTTCTCTTTTTTTGCTTGAATTCTAGGAACTATCTTCACTTGGCATTAGTTTCTTTAATTTGCTTAGCAAGACACTGCATACTTTGCAGTTAACTCATGAGGAAACCAAGTCCTTAAATTGAAAGTACTGAAAATTCAATGTATGTTATGGAAGATGAGGGGCTCAGTTGCCATGGAAACAAAACAGTCTGAACAAGGACAGTTCACCCATTCAGCAATTAGCTATTTCAATTACTAGTTAACTAGGTAAGAGTACCTCAATGTAAACAGTCACTTAATTCTTCCATACCTGTGTGTTATCTTTATACCTTTTTTGATATATTAGTAGTTCAATGCCTTTCATTTAACTATATCATTATGGTTGCAATATTGACAGATTTTATAAAGGCCATGGACAGATATTAATAACTTGATCTGATAACACAGAAAGCAGCATTCTTTAAGATGTCCTTTGGCATTTAACATGTGGAGGAGAAAATACCAAACTGTCCGTGGTGCTTATTCCATTTCATTTTCATTGCCTAATGCTCAGGGTTATCACTGTATCCTGAATAGCTTCAGGCTGAAACTCATTTCGGAATCTATCCACTTTTCAGCATAAAATTTACCCATGGAACTTGTTGACAGAACAGCAATGTAACTTGAGCAAACAGTATCTTTAAAATTGTGGACCTCTAATGAGATTATATAGGTTGTGTGTAAATGCCATTTGGAATACAGTATTTTACCATAAGTTATTCTGGGTGGTGAGCACCATTAAGTGCTGAAGTTGGATCCCTTTCACAGTCATACAAATCTCCAGTGCCAGGCACACAGGGGACATAGCTCACCATCAGAACGAGCAAGAACAAAGCTAAGAGAAAACAGAATGAGAAAAGAAAGAAATCAAAATGGGAAAGAAACAACTAAGGAATAATGAGACTTAGATAAAGGAAGAAAACTAAGAACTACAAAAGGCTATCTAAGCACTACATGAGAAGCAGAAACAAATGTAGAGAAGGAAAAAAAATGAGAGCAGCTATGCTAGTCCTGCTAGGCTCATGCAAAAGACTCATACATATACATAAGTGTGCAATGGTATTACATATTCAAATTTTAGGTCAAAGGTAACATTTCACAAAATTTATCTTAAGTCATAGAAAACACTGCAGAGTGAAATAAGGTGTTATTTGATGATGGTGACAGTCATCATATGAAAAGACCTCAGGTTGGGATGACAGACCGAACTGCGCTCCTGCTTTGGAGTAGAAAGAACCTGCTGACTGTTAGGTGTTGGGTGTAGGTGTATAGTGGTAGCTGCTCCTGGCCACTGATTTTTAGATTCCAGAAGGCTGCTCAGCCTTCCCTCTTCCACTAGTTGACTGGACCTCAGCACTAAGAAGCCCAGGTTTTGGGAAAGTTTCTCATCCTTAAGGTAAAGGGGAAGAAATCTTTCAGGAGCATATCTCCAACTATTCTCAACTTGTTCACCTAGTTCCTTTCTATACTCTACATCTGTGTCTCTTTTCCACATTCATTATTTACATCTAGGTTCTCTTGATAGAATCTAAAATGATCGTAATATTCCTAGCCAGAGAGTTTTCAAAAAGACTAAGAAGCAGCTTGTTTTTGTCTTGGGTTTTTAATGTTAATGCCCAGTGCAGTTGGTGGTATAATATAATTATAGAGTGGTAATTGATAACCTTTACTGAACATTCACTACATGACCAGCATTTCATCTCCAAAACAACTCCATGGGAGGAGATACTATTATTCATGCTCACTGAATGAAGCAATGATCGAACCAACAATTCTACTCTCTGACATTGAAATTATATCTTGCTTGTAAACTAGTTCCACTAGTTATTAAACAACAAGAGACTGGTTCTGTGTGATCAAAGCAGGGTGACAATAGGTAGGGACTGTGCCTCTTTCAGTCAGAGGCATTAAAAATGCCATGTAGAGTTTACTCTTAACAAACACCCTTTGAAAGCTAACAAGACCAATGAAGCTTATCATATTATTTGCACAAACAAATCAAAATCTTATAGATCCTTTTTTTTCTCTTCAAAATAGTCTGGTGGTAAAAAGAATGTTGGGGACATAGATGAGAAGAGATTGGCCAAGGACAGAAGGCTGATAAAGCCAAGTGGTGGGGAGATAAGGCGTCAGTATATGACTCTTTTCTTTGTGTACGTATGCAAATTTTCATAATCAAAACTTCACTAACATTTCCCCAGGTAGCATCATTAGTGATGAACCAACTCCATGCTTACATTCTCTCCCACGCATTACTTCCTTGAACATCCACTGAGACGTTAATACGTGCAGAATCTGCCTTTCATGAAAATTCAAGGATAAGCAAGGACTGAGGTGTGTCTGCCGGTGTCCCACAATCTAGAGAAGAGATACAAAGTATTTGTCTATTCTTATTACATGGCAGAGGTGCAAAGTACCAGTGAACAAAAGTGAATAGAAAGCTGAAGAGAGAATTCAACTCATGTCAACTGTAGTTCTGCTCGCTTGCCAACTGCTGTATGTTCACCTCATCCTTTACTCAACGGCCATTGCTCAATTTTACAACATGGTGCCAAAACAGCTGTCAAGTAAACAGTAGCCACCGTTCTCATCACCAACTGAAATTGTGCATTCCAGAGTCTTGCTGTCAGAGACATTAAAAGAACACATACAGTCAGACAAAGGAGAGCAATAACATATCACAGGCTGACAAGGAGGCCTGTGGCGAGATGAAGCACTCAATCCTAGCTCCAGATAGCAAGAGCTGTTGGAAATCACTTTTCCAACCAATTACTGCGATGAGCCACTGAGATAGCACAGGCATGCAATTCCCATCGCATACACCAGGCTCTTAATGAAGGCAGGAAGCATTCTAGCTGTATTAAATATGCAAAATGATAAAATTAAAGGGGGAAGACTTTGAGTAGGGAAGTGCTCACTAAATTTTTCAGGAATACAATAGGATATGTAGCAAAGTGGACATTTTTTTTTGGGGGGGGCAATCAGAACAATGACAAAAATTACATGAGCATCAATGTTTCTGCTAAATCTCCCACTAGTACAATTAGAATTCTGCTACACTTACCAGTTTCACTTCAGAAAACTGGGGCAATAGTGGTTTGGCTGCTCCATTCTCAATTTTCTTTATTTTTCATTCTGTGGTTGAAGTTTCCTCTCTCAATTCGCCTCACCACGTTCACTCAAAACAAGACCCTATATGTCATTTATACTTTTTCTAAAGGCTATGCATACTTATGTGCAATTACATAGGCATTGAAGTTTAAAAAGAATAGATAGTATTTATTGAATGTTCTAAGAGCTTTCACACATTGCATTTATTATCTTCACCCTAAAAAGAAACTGAGGCAAAAAGAGGTAAGTAGATAAGGTTATAGTCAAGCAGAGATTGTTCCAGGCTGACTGGCATCCACTCTAAGTCACCATGATATAATACAGTCATTAGAAATTATGTTTTAGTCTCAGAGGGCTTGAAAACCTGCACCATGAACTTCAGTCCTGTGGTAGCTGATAGTATTCACATATTGATGGGGGATTTTCAACCCCTAAAAATTAAGCTATATCTAGAATATCCCCCAAAGCAAAACAGCCTTAGTTTTCATGAGGACAGGGTGTTATCACTAGTTCACAGTTCAGTAAGAGAAAGAGAGAAGGCAATATAGTTAACACACAGTGACCTAAGCATTGACAGGCATCCACTGGAAGATGCCTTGGAGGTCAGAGCAGTGTGAGCACCTGTCTGGGATCATTCAGGATGACTTCATAGAGATGATCTTTCAGCAGAGTTTTAAAGGATGAATTGGGAACTGCCAAGTAAATATGGTAAGAATGACATTCCAAGCATGCAGACATTTTAAAAAAAAAGAGTTAACAAGACTAGAAAAGCAGGCAAGGGCCAGAAAGTGAAGGACTTGCACACCAGACCAAGGAAGACAGACTGCCCTGTTAGAATAGAAAGGTGCCCTGTTAGAATAGAAAGGCACCCAACAGTTTGAATAACTATATTATAATCATTATTATCACAATGTTCTGTTCCCTCAGGTTTTGTGATTTTTGGGTATTTGGCTGAAGAGGGACACACAGTCTATCCTTTCCATTGCTACTGTCATACACAAACACTTTTTTGCTGGTTCTAAAGACATGCATTATATAAAGATTTGCTTCATAGTGTACTTTCTTAGTATCTGATGATGCCTTCAGGATACTGTGAATACTATACTTTGGCAAGACACCATTTAATGAATAAAAGGACAGTGTCAGTGTCAATCTGCATACTGAACATGTTTAAGTTATTCTGATCAAGGAGTGCTACAAATAAATGTACATGGAAGAGGCAAAATGCACCTGATTACCCCCACCTGCCAATCCAGAGCCTTATTGACTTGTTCCTTCCTGTATTCTCCCCCTAGAGCAGTGCCTGGTAATCTGGTAGATATTCGATAAATACTTTTTAATTTTTTGAATGTAGTAAATTTTTAGCAAGACTTCAGAAAAAGTTAGGTTGACAGAAAGTTCATAGTTCAAATGAATAATTTCTCATGATGTCTATCTTTGTTCCTATCTTTGTTTTAAACAACACTGAAACTTTTTTTTACTGTAATAACAATTTCTGTAAAAGCAATAACATATTTGGGGTGACCCTTTAGTTTTATTTTTTTAAGTTGGATGATATAAATCTGTTTTTCAACCAGTAACAAAATGCTAGGGGGGAGAATTGTATACAAAATTATTTTACTTATAGGAGTACATAATCAAAAGGTTGGAAGACCACTGTGTGTTAGCAAATTACTGTAATTACTTATAGACGTTCCTTCTCCCATATTTTCTATTGCTTCTGTAGAATCCATATTATGTATAGATAATAGTTTTTATATTCAGAGATTTAAGTACCTGCCCAGAAACCAATTAGAATATATTTTCTGAGCAATTACTCTGGAGATGACATTAGAATGGGGGGGCGGAGAATCTATGGGTGGATGATAGCAGAGAAACAGGTTGCAAACATCTTGTTTTCCAGCAATTTCCAAATCTAGTCTAAAGGTCAAGAACAGTGTGATGGTTAATTTTATGTGTCAACTTGAATGAGGTAAGAGATGTTCGGAAAGCTGGTAAAATATCATTTCTGGGTATGCTTCTGAAGGTTTTCTCCAGATTAGCATTTGAATCTTTATACAGATGGGCACCTTCCAATTCCTTAAAAACTGGATAGAACAATGCTATAGAGGAAGGGTGAATTAATTAATTAATTCATATTCTCTCTCTCTCTCTCTCTCTTTTCTCTCTCTCTTTCTCTCCTTTAGCTAGGATATTTACTACCTTCCTTTGCCCTTGAGCATCAGAGTTCATGATTCTTGGGTACTTAGACTCCAGGGCTTACATCATCATCATCTCTCTCTATGTCTTTAGACTTGGATTAGAATTGCACCATTGGCTTTCCTGGTTTTCTAGCATGCCATGGGATTTCTCGGCCTTCATAGTTTCATCACACACACACACACACACACACACACACACACACACACATGCACACACACAACTATACACATTATAAGATAGTATATCCATTTTTCTTTTGTGGTACTGGGGGTTGAACTGCGGGGGGTGGGGCATTCTGCCCCTCAGCCCTATTTTATTTTTATTTTGAAACAAGATCTTGCTAAGATGATGAGAGTCTCACTCTTTGCTGAGGCTGCCCTCACACCTGCAATCCTCTTGTCTCAGCATCCCAAGTACTGGAATTATAGGTGTTTGCTATCATGCCTGACAACTATATCCATTTTACAGGTAAGAAGACTTAGGCTCAACAAGGTTAAGTAATTTGCATCAGAGTTATTGGGAGATCATGAATAAAAATAAGCAATTATCTTGGCCTTCTGTATTCAAAGGGGGAGTTATTCTGGAAAATATGTGAAATGATGAATGAATGAGATGGAGTGAATGAGTAAGATAGTTTTCATAATTAATTTCCTGTTCTGTACAGTTTATGTGGCTACCTAGTATAGGAGGTAGCCACAGATATATTACATATGAATATAAATATCCAAGTACTGACTTATATATGAAAGGATTCAATGTTTGCTAGGGAAGGGCTGGTTCATGATAATTAGAATTAAGCAGAAGTTGGGCGTGGTGGCGTACGCTTGTAATCCCAGCATTTGGGAGGCTGAGACCGGAGGATCCAGGTTCATGGCCAGCCTCAGCTACCTAGTGAGGCCCTCTGCAACTTAGTGAGACCCTGTCTCAAAATAAAGAATAAAAAATAGGGCTGGGGGTGTAGCTCGGCTGTAGAATGCCCCTGAGTTCAATCCCCAGTACCGTGAAAAAAAAAAAAATAATAATTAAGCAGAGCCAGGAGAGGGTTCCGTGAATGCTGTCAGTGGGAGATGGCATTCATAAAACAGGGCAGAGAGGTAGTAGGTAATAATTATCCTAGGCAGGAGATTTCATTACCCAATTTAGTAAATAAATATAGACATTATTAAAATTAACATCCCCAAATACTCTTTTTTCATGAGCAAAGAGATTTCTATTTACAGATTAAAATTACAAATAGTGGACACATTTTAAAAATCACTATTTTCTCTGAGGGGGGAAAAAGATAGTCACTAGAAGTATGAGAAATGAGATCTTTTATGGACTTGGATATAGTACAATATGTAAAGAAATATATTTCAACACTCTAAGATAATTTTGTGTGTGTGTGTGTGTATGTGTGTGTGTGTGGGGGGTACTGAGGCTATTAAGTAACCAAAAGAGAAATTTTATTTCCCACAGATAAGTGCCACCTAGCCATCCTTAAATCACCTTCTAAATAATCTGATAAAAACTTTATAATATAAGAAGGTAGCACTTTGACAGATATTCTTCCTTTTTCTAAATGCTTCTTTTGGAATTCTTAAAGTATAAAAAGGTTTTCAGAAAAGACTCCACTGTTTCTCCAGAAACACTTATAAGTCCAATCTATGTACCAATGGAAAAATAGTAACGAAACATAGCATCAAATAAAACAAAGGAGCATAAATGTGTCATTCACAAATTGACCAATGAATAAGAGCAAAGCCCCAACCAAAGGTCTCCCCTAAAATGATGATTCACCAGGCAGATTGAAGTCTTTAGAAACCCCCAAACTAAAATTAGAAAAGAGAAATTTCTATGAGTATACACAGCCAAAAGAATTCTTTTCAACAGATTCTAGTATTCTAAATCCAGGGGATAGGTTTATAAAAGGACAATAGATTGTAGGACAATAAATGTAAACAGGAAAACAAAAGAGTAAATTTTTGTGACCTTGGATTTAGGAATGAGATCTTAGATATACACCAAAAGCACAAGTGAACAAAACAATAGAAAAATAGGTAAAGTATGCTTAATCAAAATTAAAATAAAAACTATTATTCTTCAAAGGACACTATCAAGAAAATTAAAAACAAACCAAATATTTGCTAATCACATTCTTCATATATTCTATATACAATATCCTATAACTCAATAATAAAAGAAATAATCCAATTTAAAACTGGCCAAATGACCTACAGAAACACTTTACCAATGTTATACAATGGAGCAAGAAGTGTCTGAGAAGATATTCTACATCATTTGCTATCAAATGTAAATAAAAACCACAAAAACATATCACCTTCCCAGTATGATGGTTAAAAAGAAAAAGTCAAATAATAAGTTTTAGGGAGGACTTAGAAAAGTAAACTCTTCTGCTTCCGTGAAGAGGGATATAGAATGATATAGTTACTTTTGAAAACAGAAAGATAGTTCCTTAAAAAATTAAACAGAAGTCAGGCATGGCGGCACATGGAGGCTGAGATAGGAGGTTTGGAAGTTCAAGGCCAGAATCAGCAACTTAGTAAAATCTTGTCTCCAAATTAAAAAACAAAAATAAAAAATAGAGCTGGAGATGTAGCTCAGAGGTAGAATGCCCTTCAGTCCAATTCTTAGTATGTATATATAGTATAGGATAACCTTGTGACCTAACAATCCTATTCCTAGATACATCTCTGATATGTGAAAATAAATATCTACACAAAATCTACATGCAGATGTTGATAGCAGAATTGTTCATAATAGCCAAACAGTGAAAAACACCCAAACATCCATCAGATTATAAATAAATAGATTAAAAAAGTCAAACAAGCAAATTTAGTGTAACCACACAATATTCACACATAAAAGAGATGAAGTGCCAGGAATGGCGGCACGTACTTATAATATCAGTACTTGAGAGGCTAAGACAGGAGGATCACAGGTTTGATGACAGCCTCAGCAAGTTTTGAGATTCTCATCAACCTAGTATGACCCTGTTTCAAAATAAAACTAAAAAATAAAATAAGGCTGGGGGTGTAACTCAGAGGTAGAATTCATTCCCCAGTAACACACACAACACACACACACACACACACACACACAAACACACACACATACAACAACAACAATAAGGTATTGGTGAACAGACTTCAACCATGAATGAACCTTGAAAACATTATGCCAAGAAAATGAAGCCAGTCAAAAAGACTGCATATTATATAATTCCACTTACATGAAATGTTTAACAAAAAACAAATAAATAGAAGCAGAAATTAGGTTAATTTTTGCTCAGGGATCAGGAAATAAGAGATTAAAGGATGAGAGCTAAAGGGAAGAAGATTTCTTTCTAAAGTGATTCAAGCTCTCTAAAATTGATTTTGGTGAAGGTCACATGATTGACTACAAAAAAAATAACCTTTTTACACTTTAAATGAGTAAATTGTATGATATGTGAATTACAATTCAACACATCTTTCTACCAAATCTCTCCCTCCAAAAGAGCAACTACAATGAGTTACAAGTTGCCTGGGACTGGGATCGGGTGTGAATATATACGCAGAAACAAAAATGGGAGCAATATTGGACAGAGCAGGATTTTGAGGCTGTAACCCCAACCTTCAGGCCAGGCCCTGGAGCCTCCCTAGTTTGCTAGTCTTAGA
Source organism: Graphiurus murinus (assembly GCA_004027655.1). Lineage (NCBI taxonomy): Eukaryota > Metazoa > Chordata > Mammalia > Rodentia > Gliridae > Graphiurus > Graphiurus murinus. The sequence continues at coordinate 69,266 of PVLC010001147.1, read as the reverse complement.
ATTAGATCTTAGACATGCATGCCTCTAATTTTAGTACTTGGGAGTTGGGAGACTGAGACAGGAGGATTACAGGTTGGAGGCCTTACACAATAACTTATCAAGATGCTCAAGAAGCTCAATGAGACCTTGTTTCAAAATGAAAAACAAACAAAACACACAGAGAGAGAGAGATAGAGATAGAGAGAGAGAGAGAGAGAGAGAGAGAGAGAGAGAGAGAGAGAGAGAGAGAGAGAGAGAGAGAGGGTCAGTCTAGAGCTATATCTTAGAGGTAGAATGCCATTGGGTTCAATCCCCATCCCATTCCCAGCACCACATAAAATGAAACAAACAAGGAACAAAATACAATAACAACAAACAACACACACATATGATGGAATTTAACTCAGCCATAAAAAGTAAAATTATGTCATTTGCAGGAAAATAGATGGAACCATCCCAAGTGAAATCAGTCAGTTGCAGAAATTAAGGGTCATATGTTTTCTCTCATATGTGGAAGCTAGAGAGAAAATAGTAAATAAAAGGGACTGTACATAAATGAAGGGAGAGACCAGTAGAATAATAGAAGGGGTTTTAAGGGAGGGACGTGGGGAGGGGAAAAAGGAAGTTGTGGAGGGAAACAGATCAAATAATACTAGGTACATCTATGAAGGTATCACTACCAATGTCACCAGCATATTTTGGGGGGAGTGGGGAAGGGTCCAGAGGGAAACATACCAAGTGCTGTGCAAAAGAACATTTGTTTCACTTTGAAACACCCTGTGATGAATAATTACAATGCACCAATAAAAGTATACTTAAAAATATCTTAGTATTTGGAGACATAAGATGCAAAGATAGGATTTAAATACAATGTTACTATAAATCTCAATCTCTTCACCTTTGAAATAGAGAACAACAGTAGAGACCTTATTGGTTGTTGTGAAGATTAAATAAGATGTATGGAAAGAGCTGAGCAAAATGCCTAGCCTGTAATAGCACGCCAAAGGATTTCCTTAAATCACTGGCGGAGGCCAGAGAACTGTTCTGGCTTAGTGTTACTGTGTACCAAAGACCATTCACTGTTATTAATACCCTCTAAAATCCTCCTTGACCCACAATAAATGGGCTTGGAGGTGCGTGAAGGTGAAGGAACGCACCCCTGGAAGGATTCCCAAAGTTAGCTCTTTGTCACTCAGGAGTACAGTTTTCCAGCCAGGTGTGAAGCAGCTTCCTGGAAAGGCTCCTGAAAAAAAATACCTCTTTGGGTAATCAAAAATATAAAAACACCACACAAACAATTTTGTTCCTGTATTATTAATTACCTTTCGGGACAGAAATAAAACAAAACAAATTACCCCTGCTGAGGAGCGTGATAACCAGAGACGGCACCAGATGAGCTAAGCCTGCTTCATGCCAGAGACAAATAGGGTTGTGCTCAGTGCCAGAGATAAATTGGGCAGGCTCATCTCCTACTAGAAATAACCCTCAAAATACAAAAGCAGGTTTTAAGTACTCAGCAGCTTACATGCACAGGGACACACCACTCACATGCATGAAACGTATCACACATTGTACTCACACTGGCTTCTGAGAGATGTTTTAAGAGGTAATTTAATGCTGGTTAGGTAACAGCTTATCTTCAGGAAAGGAAATTTCTCTCTTCCCTAAACAAACATTTTCTGGAGTTATTAAAATGCATTCCTATCAGTGGTTTATAATTATGCTTCCTGAAATAAGCACTGTGATAACCAAGTGTTTCTGAGAGGACAGAAAACATCCTCTTCTCTCCTGGAGATCAGTTGTGTGCCTACCTGGCAAGCTCAGGCATTTCCTAGAAAATGAAGCACTTTATGGGATGATTCATGCCTCTAAACATTTCTCACAAACCAGGGGCTGGCAGCAAATGCCTGAAGATGATAGCGTGAGACATCTACCCTGGCCAAATAAAAGAAGCCAATTCAAAATGAGACCCATAAAATATGTGGCAAGAGGCTTCGGGACTCTGAAATGTACACATTTTTTTATCCTAAGGTGATCCTGGTGAATCTTCACCCCAAATAAGTCACCCCTCAGCAATTCTGGATGAGTTCATTTATTTTCCTTATTAAATTTTGAGCCTTTCTAGGCCTCAAGTATATCAGAGGCAAGATTCCAGGACATTTTAAAGCACCATAAGATTCTATTTTCCTTCCTTCTAAAGCAGAATAGCCTTGCTAAGCACAAGTTTTATCATTCCCTCTACTGCTCCAGAATTTAGAGGTTCCCTATGCTCCAACCAGGGCAGAGAGCTGCAGGCTGTACCCACATCATGGCTGGGTTTGGGTGAGAAGGAGCATCTGACATGGGAACTTTTCAAGAGTGTGCCAGCCCTACCTTGGCAAGGTCAGTGCTGAGGATCAGGGGGCTGGGCGGAAGAGGAGAGAAGTGTGCCGACTTCTGGCTGGAACATTGGTCATTGCAGTAAAGGCAAAAGTATATGAAGTGTAGAGTCAGTGCACTGAGAAGAACTTGAGTCAGCTCCTTGTGAAGGGATTCAACAAACTTCCTTTAAGCCAGTGCTCTATTGCAGGCCTAGGCATAGTGGGAAGCACAGATGGAAGAGAGTTGCAGAGGCAGAGGGACCTAAGATGAGATTCCTCCTGCTGCTTCCCATAATGAGGTCACATTGAGGTAGCCAGAAGAGAAAAGCAACTTAAAGGGAAGGCCAAGGAACGCACCTAAGACAGTTTCAACATCCTCAATAAGACCTGAGCCAAGTCCTTCTGCAGAAAGTGAAGATGTGAGAGCAAAGGTACAGGGAAGTGAGACAAGTTTGAAATAGAAAATGGGGAGAATGTGATAGGCAGCAAAGGAAAGACAAGAACTATGGGAATGGCTTCTTGAAGCAGCAGTTAGAGACTAATGACAAGGTTGAGAATGGATGTGAACTTAAGAAATATTGGTTAAATCCCTAGTCTGAGCCAGGTTCAGACGAGGTATACAGTCATAGGAGACAGTGTCAGGAACTCAAGGTAGAGCTTGGAGAAGCTACATTTGGGGGCATGTGAGTGCTATAATTGGGCCAATCACAAGACACTTGCAAAAAATAATATTTAATAGAGTTGATTAGCATTCTATGAATTCTTTTGCTTTCTCTGGTGGGACTTGATGACCTAGAGATATCAGTTACAACCAAAGATTGCAATAACCCAGTGTTACAGCATGATAAATTGTGTGCAGAAATTCAGTGTTTGCATGAAATTATTGCCTTGTTCCTTGTCTTATTCCAGCACCTTGGAGAGTAAGAGAATCAGAGTAGTGCCTCAATAGCTATTTTTGGAATTAGAAGGTAAATGTGTGAATTAATTAATAAATCACCATGGCTTCTCGATAGGTAGGGAGGTGTGTGAACAGAGAAAGTAGACCAAAAGAGTGTGAGAATTTAGTTTCAGGTGTAGGATGACATGAACATATACCAGCTCTGCCATGCCAATGAGCTGAAGAATAGAGATGGTTCAGATGAACTTTTGGTAATGTTCTATGAAAGCACTGCAGACCCTGGGATAATAGTGAGGGCTAGGATAGAGAAGACAATGGTTATCTAGGGACAGAGCACACAGCTTGGGGAAAACATCTGGGAGACAAAGATAACAGCTAAAAGAATGGAGAGATTTAGGATGTGAGACTGGGTATAAATTGTCTTGAATCTTCTTCCTCTGTCCTATGCAGAATAGAATAACCTCTAGCTGAAATGGTTTGCAGAAAAGTACAGTTCTTTACAGTGAGCTGAGCTGTCTGTGGATGAACTCGTACAAAACAATAATCATAACTGACATTTGTTGAGCACTTATCCCAGGTGCTGACTGAATTAAACACTGCATTCATGACCTTGCTACCATCACCATAACACAGCATAGACAGTGCTATCATTACTATTATTTTTAAATGAGCAGACTGAGGCTTTCAAGGTTTATGTTTAACTTACCTAAGCATAAGCCAATAGTAGGAGAATCAGGATATAAACACAAAATGCACATTGTTTACCAACAGGCCTTAGAAACAGTTGACGAGGTGTAGGGTTTGAAGATGAGCATGGTAATTTGTAAGTATGTGTGTATCTTTGATTAAAAACATAAAACAACATAAACTTCTCAGGATGAACCTGTGAATACTGCTGATTCTGCCAATGACTGAGCAAAGCCCCACTCTGGCCTGGCTTGCAGAGGGAGTGTGGCTGCCAGGATTAGTCAGCACAGGCCACTGATTTCCTTTTCTGCTCAGACACAAGGCACAATGGGCCAGTGATAAGGGAACAGCCTCTCTGCTCAGCTCAGCACTGAGAGTTAGCTGAAAAGGAACTGACCAGAAGGTGGCCTAGACACGCCTCAATGAACAAACCAATACAAGCCTTAAAGAAAAAAGAAAACCAGACTTGGCCCAGGAGTTAAAGATACACAAACTGTTATCCCAGAGACCCTTGGCTTTATAAAGAAAATAGAAAATATCTGCAAACACACACAGCTTCCCATTTCCAGTTAAAATGAATTTTATGGTATGCAGTTCAAGTTATTTCCAATGTAAAATTACATAATATTATTCCTTAACCATAAGCAAAGGAAACATATTTTTCCACTTTGCACTCAGCTACTTAAATGATCGATGCTTCAGTATAATCTTTGATACTTCATCGTAATGACAATCACAAGATCTCAGGCTCAAGTCATTAAGCCATCTTGTTTTGCAGGAACAGAAAATGTATATGGGTTTGTAGTATATCTGCAAACTTTCAGTTTAAAGCACAATCTAGCACTAGACTTCACAAGGAAAGATTGAGATAGGAGGTTTTTGGGTTTGGGTGTCTATATGTGGAATGCATTTTTGCAGGGGGGACCGCAGAATTGAAAACCATTTCTCAATAATAGCAGATATCCTCTTTCTAAGATACTAGTGAATTAGTACAGTCAGAAAAATAAATAAAAAGGTGTAACTGTTCTTTAATCCCCAGCAGCATCTTCTTTCTTCCAGATACGAGCCTCTGTGCAGCAGGCAGGGCAGAATCAGAGGCTGTGAAGATGTTTCACACCTTTTCCAATGACAGCTGCAGCAGTGAACATGGTCAGCAGAGAGACACAGGCAAAAACACACCAGGAGCATGTCTAGTATGTGGTTCCTAGTGAGGAGAGGAGACTTTGCCTTATAACAGCATGGAAAACAATGGAGGAGATGAGCCCTGGCATGAAAGTAGAGCATGAGATAACCTTCTTGACTTTTATATTATGTTTAGAGGACGTAGGACCAAGGACTGGAATTACAGTTAGGCTGTAGTTGCTACAAACATTGATCACATCCCCTAAACCAGTGGTCACTTCCTTCCATTTCTATGGTACCCCTTCTAGTTAAGGACTGAAATTGACACTGCTGAGAATGTTTCCATTCATTTTTTTTTCTTCCCTAAACTAAATCTATCCCACTCTATCTCCCACAATGAGAAAGAAATAGTAGATTTTAGAATAGGGCTTGGGTCTGCTTCTAGTGTGTCAGAAGGCCCTGTTTCTCCCATTGTTTTGCACATAACCTCTGGTTTTCATGTGTAAACGCAGCCTTCCCACTTTCTAAAACTGAACAGATGTCTGGTAACTTAAAGAGCCTGACATCAGAATACTCCAGCTGTGAATTCCTTCTTTCTGGAAGAAACAGTCTCCCCAGACTCTAAGCTTTTTATCTCACAAAGCTCTTGGCACAAAGTAGGGACACCACAAACATTTGTGATACACCTCACATTGTATTATTTCTTCAGAAAGAAAGGGTGGAGAACATCTGGTGTATAGACAAGATGCAGCTTTTTATCTAACAATAAAGAGGTGATGCTTAGAGTTGTAAAAATATAACTAAAATGTTAATCTATAAAAGCACTTATGAAAGGCCATGAAGTGGTGACATTTCTCCTTTAAAACCTAGATTGGTAGTTTTATTGTTTGGGGTGTGTGTGTGTGTGTGTGTGTGTGTGTGTGTGTGTGTGTTACTGGGGATTGAATCCAGGGCCTAGAATTCTACCTCTAAGCTATACCTTTGGCCCAATTTTATTTTTTATTTTAAAACAGGTTCCCACTTAGTTGCTGATACTGGCCTCGAATTTGTGATCCTCCTGTCTTGGCCTTCCAAGTACTGTGATATCAGGCATTGCCACTACGCCTCACTTAGATGGTTTTGAGTTGTTTTCTTTAGGAGTAGGAAGAAACAAAAGTATTCTTGCTTTCTTTCTCATAAGTTTTTTCTTTCTCTTTCAATCCTTGACTTCCTTATTCAACATCACATTTCCAATTTCTTTTTCCTTTTTCTTTCTTTAGTACATTTTTATTAAGGCATGTTAGATTTATTAAGGCATGTTAGGTTTATTAAGGGCCATGTTAGATACCATTAAAAGAAAAGAGTAAGCTGGGAGTGATGACACCCATTTGTAATCTCAGTATTTTTGAGACTGAGACAGGAAGATTGCAGGTTCACGGCCAGCCTCGGCAATTTAGTGAGGCCCTCAGCAACTAGTAAGTCCCTGTTTCAAAATAAAAGAATGAAATAGGGCTACAAGTGTAGCACAGATATAGAATGCCCTGGGTTCCATTCCCAGTACCACAAAAACAAAATAAAAACAAAACAAAACAAAAATACAAACATACACATAGAGAAAAGAAAATAGTAGCCGCTACTACAGAAACACTAAAAACCCCTTTAATATTAAGGGTTTTACTCATTTATTTATCTTACAAATAGCAGGCCATGAACTTGAATCCAAAATTTACTAATCTAAAATCAGAAAACATTTGAACACATGATTGTGCCTCTCTCTCTTTTTATCTCTCCCTTCCCAATGGTAAATGAAGTATATCCCTTAAATTTATTGACAAATATGAGTTTTATCATTTCTATTAAGGACAGAAAACATTTTGTGTTTTTTTTTTTTTTTTCTTTGTAAGAATCTTTTTTTTTGGCGGTACTGGGGATTGAACCCAGGGGCATTCTACCTCCGAGCTACACCCCCAGTCCTATTTTTTATTCTTTATCTTGAAACCGGGTCTCACTAAGTTGCGGAGTGCCTCACTAGGTAGCTGAGACTGGCCGCGAACCCGGATCCTCCAGTCTCAGCCTCCCAAATGCTGGGATTACAAGCATGAGCCACCATGCCCAGCTTCTTTGTAAGAATCTTACAAGTGAGTTTTTTCTGCTAATGTGATTCTCATTTGACTTTTTCCATATGAGTATGGGACTCTTGTTATTAAAAAAAAATACTCTAAAGCTGAGCACAATGACACACACCTAAAATCCCAGTACTTGGGAGCCCGAGACAGGAGGATGGCAGGTTCAAGGCCAGCCTCACAACAAGACTCTGTATCAAAATAAAAAATAAAATAGAGCCGGGCGTGGTGGTGCACGCTTGTAATCTCAGCATTCGGGAGGCTGAGACCTGAGGATCCAGGTTCGCGGCCAGCCTCAGCTACCTAGTGAGGCACTCCGCAACGTAGTGAGACTCGGTTTCAAAATAAAGAATAAAAAATAAGCCTGGGGGTATAGCTCGGAGGTAGAATGCCCCTGAGTTCAATCCCCAGTACCACAAAAAGTAAAATAAAATAAAATAAAATAGGGCAAGGAAGATGGCTCAGAAGTAGAATTCCCCTGGGATCAGTCTCCAGTACCACAAAAAATGAAATTAAAATACTCTAAATTATTTTAAATTTAAATATTCTAATTGTAATTAGTTATATGTATATCAAATTTTTACATTAAGGAGACAAAGAATATGGCTGGGATATAGTACAGTGATAAAGCGCTTGCATAGCATGAGCAAAGCCCCTTGGTTCAATCCCAAGAACTGCCAAACATTTTTTTAAAAAGAATGAAAGAGCATTTCTTTGAGTGGTTTATCTATGATTTTCTGCTGTGATTCAGTAACTGTTTGATGCTGAGGGGGCTGAAATTTTCATTCAAATTCCTATATTTAAATTTTTAAATGACTGCCTACAACTGCAGGGTATGGGCAATTTGTAATGTTAGCAATTTTTGAGATGCTGAGTAGTAAAATTTACTTTTGTACTTCAAGGGTTATTTCTAATTACATGCACAATTGCTGATCCATCTGCCTACTACATAGATGACTGTGGTTATATATGCTTGAATAATTATTGAAAATTAAATAACATCATAAACAGTCAAATTAATTTCTTTGAGCTTACCAAAAGGCAGGAAGCCTGCTCTAAGATAAAATATTATTTTTCCAGAAAAACATAAACACAGGCATCTCAAATACCTCACTGAAGTTGTCAGTTCTTACTTGATAGGGTTAAAAAAAAAAAAAGAAGAAGAAGAAGAAACCCTTGAAATTTGAACAAGCAGTACCTGAGAACCATTATTGAGCAACAACACACCTTAGCTGGAGAAGTCATTTAAAACTTTCGTCTGAAGATGTTTCACTGTCGAAACAACAAGCCCATAATATGCTTCCTGTAATAATACAAGCAAGTATAGCAGTTTCAGTAAGAAATGGTTTCCTTGAGTATTCTAAGGCACACAGAAATGTAAAAGAAGAAAAATTCCTGACTTGCTTTCTGTTTCTGCAATAACAGCAGTCATTGTAGAATATAGAAGGCTACAGCAACACAGAGTTTATGAAGGGGTGTGGATTCATATTTCAGAAAAAGGGTTAAGGAAAAGTGTACTGATGAGAAAATACACATAAACACACACACACACACACACACATACACACACAGAAACATGTGTGCACACACACACATGAAATACACAAATCACCTAGGCCCCAGTTTCAATCAGATGAAAGGCAGGAGAGAATTAGGTGCCAGGTTTTAAACGGACCTTAGATGAGTAGGCACAGAATAGTTTTCTTAAGAGTACAGAAAGTTAGGAAGTCCTACAGAATGCAAATTTCAACCTTGTATTTCTACTACAGGTTCTTTCAGAAGATGACTTCCAGGAAGAACCCAGACATCTGCTCTAATTGAGAGGACTTTCTCCCCTCCAACTGATCTATATCACCTTGGGGCTCAGGTGGTAGGTATAATAAGCACTTTGAGATTCGGCTTTATCTGAGCCATAGGTGTTCAGATTCTGGAGATTGGGTCATGCTCAAAGGTTGAGGCTGGTGCAATTCTCAGGTCAGAGCAGTGTGGTAGCCCAATTACTAGGAGAAGTGTAGAACAGGAGTGCAGGTTCACAGAGCAGGTGGCATGCAAAAGCGAGAGTGAGGAGGGACTGCAGAGCCAAGGAAGCAGCTTAGCTGAAATGCTGAGATGCTGCCCAGGTCAGCCCAGGGACAAGCAGGAGGGCTGCTAGACACAAGGAGGCCAATTTTGAGTGGCCAATGGGCCAAGGCACTCTGCATTTAGTGGTAAAGACAATGCCCTCTGGATCATTCAGGGTCCTAGACAACCCAGATGTCCACTGACAATACCCACTATTTATAAATACAGCACTGCATGCAATAGCAGTGTTGTATTTATAACTAAAATCATTTTCACTAAATGATTTCTTAAGAATAGAGCTCTACATCCTATAAATCTAACTTAGAACCTGGAACCTCAGTTAATATTGTGTGTACCACTTAACACTGTTGTGAGAATTCGAAAAGACACCAAAGATAAAGTGCTTAGCATGTATACACACACACACACACACACACACACACACACACACACACACACACACAGCAGGTGGAGTTCAAGAAACACTACCCCAAAATACAGTACCTTGGGAAAAATGATAGCAGAAGCATGAAGGTCACTCTTACCTTCTCCTTACCTATTCGCCCCTAAAGAATGCCATAAAACTTAAGGTTACTCTCTGACCTCCCGCCTCTTTGCTTGGAAGACTCTAATGTTATAGGTGTCCTGCTCTATACCTGGAGGGAAGAAAGTCCATACAGGGATGGCAAAACAAATGTGAACAACAGGCCATTCTAAGTCCCACCAGTTGGTTCCATTAGACCATGACCCCTTTTGTCCAGTCATACTTTCTATACAATCATCAACAATTTTCCTTGCCTGTGTCTTCATTTCTTGAAGGTTCTCACACCAGGCTAAAAACTGAATAGAACTTGTATGTTTCTCTTGGTAATCTGTTTTATATTATAGAGATCTTGGCCAGGAACCTTGTGACCGGTGAGAAGTGTCTATTACTTTTTCTCCCCTATATATTCCATCTCCAGGCCCCTGCAATCTGCACTCAGTGTTTCCCAAGCCTAAATTCCCATGGAACTCTCTCTCATCTTCTAAATGCATTGTACTGTTATTCCTCATTTATCTGTGTATCCTACTCGACCTTAAACTCTCTAATGGTCCCTTACTTATTGGGTTATCCCCAGAGTCTAAGAAGCTCCTGAACATAGTAAGAATTACATACACCCCTGTTGAATTAATCAACAAGTGACTGAGTCCAGGTGCTAAACCTTTCATGGTCTCTTCCGATTTCTTCTAGCTCTCCTTTTCTCAACTATCAAAGCCACTATCATGCATCATCATATTTTATTTCTTAATTACACCAAGATTTATGCTCTTGTTTGTCTTGTGTGTATATAGGTATTCCCTTATAAAATAGTTTAAATTATTACCTTGATGGCATCACCTTCCACCCACAGTGGGAGGTTAATGAACTCCCAATGAATTAAATTAGGTTCGTGACTTTGGTGAATCAATTGAACTTTGTGTGTATTAGTTTCTGTTTTTGTGTGAAATGTGGAAATTAGGCTATGTAAGTTCTGAATAACCTTGATTTTATGCTTGGATCAAAAGGAAAAATCAGATATGACTTAACACTCAATACACTGATATACAATGTGCTGGCACACTTGTAAAATCTAGCCTCTTATAAATTTCAGTTCAGATGCCAATAAGATATAAAGAAGAAGAGACTTCCCAATCAAATCTCATACCCAGGGAAAGAACTACATTTTAATGTGAAAAGGCACTCATTTTGCTAAGCACCTGTAAAGACTCAAATACACCCATTCCAGGAGCATTTCAGCCTGAAAGCTATAAAGACACTTGCATGCACAAAGTTGTTTTTTTTTTTTTTTTTTTTTTTTTCTAAAGAGAGAAATGTGGCAACCAGGTGGAAGAAACAAGGTAATTCCAAAAAGTCCTAGCTTTTCCTTGGCGGGGGATTTGGGTAATAGCTTGCCAATTGCTGCCGAGGACTTGGACTGCTGTGTTCCAATTGCTGGCAATGGCCACCTATTGTTTATGAATTTCTATCTTAGCAGGAGACTCTGCAGAGAGGGTACTCAGGTCAGCAGGGAAGAAGATTTGGACAATATCCCCAGTGGTCATCACTACCCAAGGCAGGAAAGTCACAAGAGACAACTATGAAAATTTCCCAGACAAAGATTCTGATTTTTCAGCTACTACAGATCTGCACAAGGATTGATATATACTCTGCACAAGGATTGACATATACTCTGAAAAATAAATCATAACTTAATATTAATAATTATCTACACTAATCACTAAATTTTTTTTTTAAATCAGCAAGGAGCTTTACTGGCTCTTCTCTCAGCTGGTGGGCTGGCTATTCATTTAAGCTGGTTGGTAATATAGTACACAATAGCTCACAAAACTGGAAAGAAAAGGCTCCTTTGGTAAAACTTTTGTTTAGAGAATTCAAATAGAGACACCCTGACATCTCTTTTAATGGCTTAATTCCTTACCATTATCTGACGAATACGGTAGGAAGTGCTTTAAAATAAAAATTGGCTATAGTTCTTAAAGATTTTTCTGGTCAAAAGGCAATAAAGCACATTAGAAGCTCTTGAGTATATCAGAGTGTAGATTAATCCAAACTCTCGCACTTACAAGCTGTGTGGTTTGGGACTATTTCTAAAACTCTTGGAACCTCACTATCCTTGTCTATAAAATGCAACTAATTGTAATTCCCTCCTCTGGCTCACTGGAATGAAATGACATGACAGAATTTGTGTAAAACAGCTCTGATTACTAAATAAGGTTGAGTATTATTCATTTATCTTTCTAACTGATGTGTTGGACAAAAAGACAGGAGTTGGGGTCAATGAATCTGGCCTAGAGTCCTGATCCTGCTATTTATTACTTGAGTAACTCTGAAAACTTAGATTTCTGAACTGCATTTTCTTTGATGGTAAATTGGGAGCGACATTATAATTCTATCTAGTTAAATGTGTTATTATGAGTATAAAATAATGGATATTAACTACACTTGGAAAAGTTATGCTGATGTATGATATGTTATCATCATCATCATCCTATACCTTCACTAAACACCAAAGACATAATATTCCCATATATCATCTTCCACTGTTATCTGAGTGCCACTACATAATCCATCTTGTAGTTAATTAAGGCTATGGAACTGATAAGGAGAGAATGTACTTCAAGGGTTGCCTAACGGGAAATGAAGAGTAGAGTCTCATTCTACACCCTTATAAAACCAAAAGGCTCCTGTAAAAATAAAACAGCAGAAGATTTGAAAACCAAGCTCCTTGGTTTGAAATATTTTAGTAAACAACTAGATCTCCTGTTTGTACCAAAATATGGGTCATGTGGTCCTATATGAAAATGTCCTGTTAATGGAAACAATGGCTAAGATACAAGGAATTAAGTATGTCTGTGATCAAGTGAGTATCCAATAATATCTATTCTCTTTCACAAATTATGATATTTTTATGAATTTAGAACTATTCTTCACATAAAAGTTGTTTCTAATGAGGTTTACAGGCTATGCTAGCATTATGCTAGACAGTTAGCATTATGATGTTAGCAAGATAATTAGGCAGACATTCTTTTTTAAAGAATTGACTTAGTATACTAAAGAGAAGAATATATGAGATCAATGCCAATACTCAATGGTCATTGTTGCTAGCCAATAAAAACTGCAAATGCCACTTCTCTTCATTATTAAATCCTAAATTACACACTAAATTGTCTTATAATTGAAGAATAGCTCTGGTTTAAATTGAGCTTAAAATATTTTCCTCTTAGGAAGGAAAACTTCCCTCCCTCCCCTCTTTCTTCCTTTCCTAAACACAAAAACAAAAGGCCTTCTTTTAAAAGATCTTTTACTGAGGTAATTCATGAAAGCTACACTGTAGGTTTCCAGGGAAACTTAGACAGGAATCTAAGAGCCAAGTCCTTTGGACAAACTAATTTTTAAAATGACACCATAGCTTTGAAAATGGTTATACAGAGCCTAAAATTTGAAAGTTATCACCAATAGATCCAGGAAAAAGATAGACTTTTTCACGTGTAAGCAGGATCATTTTCTAAGTTCCTTTCTCAGATGCTCTTTTTCTTACGAAAAAGAGAAAGATAATTGAAGAACTGGAAAGGCAGTCTGAGAATGTCCTTGTATTTAACCAGAAGAGCCTAAGCTAACAACTATGGCTGAGAGTTAGTGACATAGAATCTGCATTCCCTGGGGAAGAATCACCCAGCACCCGAAAGTCTCAGCTTCATGATGGGCAAGAAAAGCCGTTGATATGACATAATAAAATCCATTTCATCTCTATTTTCCTGAGGCGTAAAACAAGGCTCAGGAAGCCAAGTAATATGTCACCAACTTGATAAGTAGCTGGACAAGGGAGTAAGTTCAGATATGTCTAAAAGGCCTGATTCCCACCTGGTATGGTGGCACATGCTTGTAATCCTAGTACTTGGGAGGCTAAAACAGGAGGATCACAGGTTCATGGCCAGCCTCAGCAACTTGTGAGGTCCCCAGCAACTTAGTGAGACCCTGTTTCAAAATAAAGAACAACAACAAAAAAAAATGGGCTGGGTGTGGATCTCAGAGGTAGAATACCCCTGGATCCAATCCCTAGTACCATAAAACAAACAAACAAAAAAACAAACAGCTTGATTCTATAGGAAAGTGTGCTACTTTGAATAAGCCAGTATCCTTCTTTGTAATCTCAGGCCCTGCAACTAATAAAATGATTTCTACAATCTCACCTGGGACAAATATTCTGTAAATGAAGGGCTCTTGGCACTACTGCCCTTAGATTCCAGGCACCAAAGCCTCTGACCCTGGTATACAGAAAGACATCTACCAGTCCTCCTCATCCATGCCTCTCACCTAGGGCTTTTAGCCTGAAGATCCAAGGAGATTAGGTGTGCTCATCTAGAGCCTCTGAATGGCCCTCTGCACACCATCTAGTGTCTGGATCCCAGACCAAGATCTTTTCCCAGGGATGATGAACTTCTGTGCCCAAAGGACCACTTCACCTGATCTGCCTCCAGCACCTCTTCACTGGATTCCATTTCCCTAGGGCAGGCCAGGCTTCCCAGGTACCCAAGGCTGATGGCTGACCAAAGAGCAGTTCTTTACAGGAGAGAGAGCAGAGCTTGTCCATGCGGCTTATCAGGTCTACACATGTGCAGGCAGGGCAGATCCAGGGTTAAGAAGAGGAGCTGGGCAGGATCAGGGGAGGCAGGGCCTGCTTTCTCCACTTGGTTTCACTCTGGCTGTCAGAGGATTTTAAGAGCTTTAATTTCAAACCTGGTCTTTTGGGGTTGGTTGTACGTGTATCACAGTCAAAGGATGAAATGTCTTTTATTAACAAGTTTGTGCAGCTTGATGTTATTATTTTCCCTACTTTATGTTTGTTATATGCGGCTTACCTTTGTTCTGTCCTTGATCATGGACTTGTGCATGTTAAGGACACAGGCATGGTTTGCTAGGGTGGCACAAAGATTACTTCTTCTAGATTTGGACCAACATGTATAATTATCAAGGGGTTTCATTCCAAAATAGTACTTTGCACCATCTCTTGAAGAAAGAAAACTGGCTGCCAGTTCAGCATTTTGGACTGAATCATCCTTTGGGAATAAACAGTGACTCTCTCTTTTCAGATAGGGTGGTGCTGTCCATTTGGCCATACTGTTGATTTATCATAAAGCTTCCAGATTGAGCTACATAGCCAATGCCTACTTCTCATGAGGAAGGAGCTCCCTGATCAGCCACATCTCACTACCAGCTTCTACCTATCTGTTGGGGCAAGCACCTGAGCATACAACCTCTGGTCCAAAGGGACCTTGGGTATTAGATGAATCACCTAACAGGATCAACTGCAGAAATTAATCTAATAGAGTTTATCTTGTGAACAAACAAGGGTCATTTGTGTGAATGAAGATATAACCTAAGCCTCATGATTCTCTCTCTTAAGGGAAGCACATGCAATAATCACTTGAATTGAGAGAGAAGTCTCTCTATGCATCTTTCTTCTGTTCAGGGCAAGCTAAGTAAGTAGCCAGATAAGGGAGCCCTGCTTGACTGTGCTCACAGAAAGAAAATTACCCTCTTTTTTCCCCTACCCCATCCCCCTAAAACATTATTGAAAAATAATGGACCCAACAATGAGAATATAATTTGTATTCCCTTGATGGAACCTTAATCTTTAAAGGGGCAATGTTATTTGTGCTTCTCTATATACCTTCGTTGTTTTGGTTTTTTTTTTTCTTATTGAAAACTCCATGATGACTAATTTCAGTTACCATCAGAAAACACGAGCATGTAGAATACAAAGGCAAAATTAATTATGGCCTCCACCTCCCTTCTTGCTTCCTTCTCCTCATCATGTATTAATCTTCTGGGTGCTGTTCTACATGTTAAAATGCCGAGTATGAACTGTTGTTAATATGCTGTTGCTGGGTTAAAGTACTGGAGAATGTGAAGATGTCAGAAAACAAATCCCAGAGAGAAATGAAACACTGTTTATCTTTGCTTATGATTACCATACAAATAGGCTCCTTCTGCATTTAAATTACAATGACAAGAAAAGTCCTTTACATTCCCTTAAACACACTGACAGGGATGGAAGGGCACAGGCTCCTGAGGCTGCAGTTCCAGGGTATTATCTCCATTCCTACCGCTTCACATGCAAAAAAAACGCAAGCAGAGAACACATACTCCCTTGAAACTTGGAAAGTATCATGTTGCAAAACATTGCAGCAGACGACATTTCTTGAATTAAAAGCAAAAATCTGCTTTCTTCAACCACGGAGGAAAGTTATGATAAACAATGTATGGGAAAAATCTAGCAAGCATGTGGAGAGTGGAGTGGGGAAAAAAATGATAATTTCTCTAAATGGAGCTGTGATGTTTCCAGTACTGAACCTTCATTTTAGAAAGGCCCAGTTACATTTAACTATCCATTAGGATCCAGAAATGGAAAGGTTATTTGCTAGGTAACAACACACCCAGAGATGGCTGGTTTGGGTATATAGCATGAATCATTTATAACTGCATACAGAAAAAAGGACATCTTTAAATAGATACTCCAAAGGGCAAACTCCCAAACAACCCATGACAACAGAAGAAGGGTCTCATCTGGTTGCCTCTCTGCTTCTGAGCCTTCTTGTGGCCATCCTGTGCACGAGAAAGCACCTAGAGTCTATTTTAATCCTAAGAGTCTTCCTGATTGGGGACAGGGCTCTGAGCACCTATGCTAAGGCTGACCCTGTTAGAAGTCTGGCTTTCACAGGGTGATTCACATCTTGGGTTGGGAGAGACAGGTGAAGATGGGCACAGTAGTTTGATGTGGCAGTTATAATAAACTGGTATTTCTATATTTATCTTTGGAAAAGACAGCTTCTCCTTGTCAATCTCTTTTTAGAAATTCAAACATTTTAATGTTTAACTGGCTACTATATGCTCCAAAGAGAACCATCTTGGACTTTTTCTCCATAGGATTCACATGTAGAGAAGCTCTCCTAGTACACAAAGTATTGGTGAATAGCCACTGTTGTCTTGACAAAGAACCTAGGATGCAGGGAGAATTAGAGGTACAGAGGGAAAGAGCCATTGTTCAGTACAGATCAATAAAAAGGAGTACTACAAAAATTGTAATAAAGGCCAGGGGGACGTGTGCTCTGACAGATAGACCTTCTCTGTCTTCAGGGATGGCATGCTGCTCATTTTGTACTCCCAGGCCTAGCAGAGTATCTGATATGGAGTTAGTTTTCCATAAATGATTATTAAATTAAGTAATTCATAATTAATGTACAAATGAAGGCATAACACTATCATCAACTTTGTAAAGGCCAGCAAATATTGCATTTAGTTCATTTATAATGAGTTTCTGATAAACTTAATCTACAAGGCCACATAACTTATTGTTTTTTATTTCATATTTATAGTAAGGTTTGTAGACATTCGTCTCTACTTTTGCCATATCATAAAGTATGTGAGTTTTCTACTATTGTGAAGCACCACATAAATTACAATTGACTGCAATTATTAAGATGATTTCTATTAGCAAAGACCAATTCCCATATTTCTCCTATTTATGAAGCAAAAGGAATTTCCCAAATAATTACCTGTTCCCCCATATCAAATCACATTAAAATCAAACATAACACAATGGCAGTTTCATAGAGGTAGAAGGGCATTGTAACACTGTTTTAACCATATCCACGTATTTCCATTTTAGTTAATGTTAAAACCTGGCACAAAATTGATGCATTATGTTGTAATTCCCAAAGCACTTTAGGAACCTAGGATACACTGATTTTTAAGAAGACTAATGACTTCTTAATTTTCCTTTATGAACACTTATGAAATCTCCAGGACTAGGTATATTCTTGCAAACTGTGTCAATATCATATTTCTTTCAGTTCCTCAGAGGCAAAGTGAATCCAGAGATGACATTTTGAAAATAGTTCAAATGTCAAGTGGAAGTTTAAACAAAAGCAATTAGGAGAATTTCAGCTATGATTAGATTTCAAAAAGGCATAAGAGCCTTTAGCTACAGAGAGGAATTCAGAAATCCCTGTGCAATATTAGTGGTACGTATTATTTATTAGCAGCATCTATTCAGTCATTTAGCATTTCCTTAGAGCATATGCTATGTGTGAAGTACTGTCATTGGAATGTGTAAACTACTGACTTATCCTGTCCCCCAATGCCTACCACAGTATTTGGTACTCAATAGGCCCTCAACAAACAATGTTGAATGAATGAAGCAAATAAATGTAAAAGAACCCTTTTCTCCAACTCTGAAGAAAATTATTTCTTTATAATACAAATATCAGCACCTTTTGTATACAGTGTATAGCCTAAAAAATACAGACAGAACATTTATTTGGGGCTGCCTCCTTTTGCAGCAGTTTGGGTGTTGAAAAGTAGAATAATACACCAGAAGAAAACTAGAAATCACCAGAGAGAAACCTTCAGTTTTCATTTAACTCATAGAAGCCTATATAGAAGGAAAAAAAATGCAGTTGTGTAATTAATTATGAGGAAAGCTTAGCAGTCTATGGCCTGTGTCAAAAAGATATGTCATGTCAGCCTGGTCATACACACCATAATCCCAATACTTGTGAGGCTGAGACAGGAGGATCACATGTTTGATGAGGGCAGCCTAGGCAACCTATTGAGACTCTCAGCAACCTAGAAAGACCCTGTTTTAAAACAACAACAACAAAAATTAAAAAGGGATGGTTATATAGCTTAGAGGTAGAATGTCCCTACCTTCAATCACCAAAAAAAAAAAAAGTATGCCATGCTCACTTAAGAACAAGAAAACACCAAGCAGAAGCACTACAGTACTTTGAACAATTTGGAGTACATGAACAATCTGAAGACAAAGAAATTATCGGAATCCAATAGGTTGTGTCATAGTTAACAGTCAAACATGTGCAGTTTATAAGATTTATGCAACTGGAGTCTCATTAATAGAAACCTCATCTTTCTTTCTAGGAGTTTTCAAAAAGTGGAATTTTAAAATAGTTTGTAAATGACAATGGAAATGGGTCAGAATATACAGAGACAGCTTTTCCCCCAGTGCAATCAGTCCAGGTGGTGGTGGGGGGGGGCAGGGAACAACAGCCTTGGATCCTAGAATTAAACATGGCAAAGCCTGGCCACAGCTTTGGCTGCCCATTCACACTATAGGAGGAGTCTTCTTCAAGGTCACCCCTTCAGAGCCTAGTGATCCGCAGCCTACTTACTATTCTAATACCTTATTTATGCAATGTCTCAGCAAATGAGAAGTGCAAAATGAGAAGCCTGAGCCCTGGAGGAGAGAGGCATACTAAGAAGAGAGGTGAGTGCTCACAAGCAGAGCTCAAGGGAAGAGGTACAGTTAATCCCACATGGATCTACCTAGACAAAAACTTACAATCCCAAGGAACACCTCAAATCCATGACAGGCTATGTAATTTGCAGAGCCAAGTTCAAAATGGAAATGCAAAACCTCTTGTTCAAAAAGGGTGAAGAATTTCCAGATAGTGACCATTGAGCAAAAAACCAAGCATGGGGCCTTTCTAAGTAAGGGGTCCTACACAAATGAATAGGCTGTGGACCCATGAAGCCAGTTCTGTTTGTTCATTCTGTTTAGTAGAGTATGTTTGAAAATTAAATGGCACATTTGAAACACTTTGGAAAGTGTTCCAGAAATATAGAGTGTCTTTTTCTTTATTGTTTGGGCACTCAAAGGGTTAAATTTCAGCTATATGGGAAAACCTACATACATTTAATTCCTCTGTACTGGGAGACACTAGATATGACTAAAATTCCAAGATGAGACTTCATTAAGAAGCTCAGATTTCACTCTCAAATGCAGGCTTATCCTTTACTGTATGGACAAACTGGCTGTTCTTTTAGGCCCAAGAAGTTTCCTATTTCTTTGTATTCCTCCCACAACATAAAATCCTAAATCTATAAAGGCTTATTAAATCAGAGTAGGATGAAAGCACAAAATAATTTAAGTCATTTACTAGCTATTACAACCCAGCAGAGCATTGATAGAGATCTACTGAAAACATCTCTAATAATTTCTAAATATATGCAGGCAAATATAAAAATCCACCAACTACATTTAATTAAGTATAAAAGTGAGAATTTGCAGACCCTGATTATCAAAGATTTATACCAAATTCATTTGTTTGGGCACTAAAAACACTTAAATACTAAAATTATAGGAATATGTCTGAATCTAGTTTCCTAATAAACTATTTTAATAAATATCCCTATTTCCCGTGCATGAACATCATTTCTTCAACAGAAAGCATTTCTCACTGTGACAGAAGACAATTTAACTAAGTAAAAAATGGAACTATTTAGCATGTACACAGGCAAGATGAAGTATGTCTTTATAAAATAGGAAATTTTACAGAGAAGAGATTACTTAAGTGGTAGGAGGTAAAATTGGATTTGTCTTGCTTAACTGAAGTATCTGCTTTGGCAACATATTTAAAAATGGTGCACTGGCAAAGGCTCCACACTTTCTGCCTGCAATAGTCTGTAACTAATGTGATGGATTTATTATACATTTCCTCACGCATGTTCTCAGATGCTTTCCTTCCTAAAACAACCAATAAATATTATAACCATTTATTGCTGCCAGAAAAATAATCCTATAAACCCCCTAATATTATTTACCTAATCTTTTCATTTTGAAGCTACATGACAGTAGCAATAGGTGTCAGTTGATGGTGAAATAATTCTTGTCTGTGAGGTCTTACAAGGGCAGGATTCTTGTTTAATTCATTCTTGTTCCTGGCCTAGTACCTGGTATTAGGCACTGGTACCTGCTATTACATGTATACAACATGATCACATAGTTTATATTGGAAACTTCTAGGACATTTAATCAGATTAATTGTTATCAGTTTTTAAGAGAGAATTTTAAAAATATACTTGTATTAGTACATTGTAATCTTGCATCATAATGAAGTTCAAAGTGATAGAATATACTTGCATCCAGCACTTGGTGAGCTTCCACCCAGCTCCCACCCCACTCCTGCCTCCTTTCCATAAATGATATTGAGATTGGCACTGATAATTCCCTATACATGCATAGTGTCAAAGTGTTTCAAAGTGTGTCAAAGTCTCCCTCCCCCATCTCCGTACCCTAAAGCCCTGTCATCATTCCACCGGGGTTTCTTCTCCTTTATCCTAATTTCTTCCTAATTTCCACACATGAGAGAAAACATATGACCCTTCACTTTCTGTGACTGGATAATCTCACTTAGCATAATATTCTTTAGAGCCATCCATTTTCCTGCAAATGACATAACTCTGTTCTTCAAGGCTGAATAAAATTCCACTGTGTATATATTCTATAATTTTGGAGCCTGTTCATCTGTTTGTGGACACCTAGGCTAGTTTCATAATTTGGCTATTGTGAATTATGTTGCTATAAACACGGATATGCATGTATTTCTATGATATTCTGACTTCAATTCCTTTGGAAAGATACCCAAGAGTGTCGGAGGGTAAAAATTCTGAATGCATTTAATAATTGCTAGAATAATTAATAATTGTTAAGCACTTTACATGTTCTAGAATAATTACTTTATAAAATACACTAGCCTGTTTAATCCTTGCAACAATTTAATTCATGCTTTCATTTTACTGATGGGAAAGCTGAGCCATAAAAGTTAAGAATCAGTTATGCAGACACCTGTAATCCCAGTACTTGGGAGGCTAAGAGGGGAGAATTGCAGGTTCAAAGACAGTGTCAGCAATTTAGCAAGACTCTCATCTCATCATCCTAGAAAGATCTTGTTTTAAAATAAAATAGGGTTGGGGGTGTAGCTCAGAGGTAGAATGCCTCTGGGTTCAATCTCCTGTACCAAAAAACAAAACAAAAAACAAAGTTAAGAACCTTTCCATTACCATATGGCTTGTATGTGAATGAGATGGGCTTCTAGAATTTCACAGGATGAAATTCTGAGAAGACAGGTGGTTTCCATGAATATTTTTTCTCAACAGGTGAAAGATAGGAAGAATTTTCTAAAATAAATTAATTCATTTTAACATAATTGCTGGCGAAGTTTCCTAAAGAACACTATGGAATAAACTTTAAAGCTAGCAAATACTCACCTAAGAACTTTTAATAAGGAGATTCAGGGCTTAAGACAATCACTTGGTAGAGATCATATTATTTCAGGACACGACCCACAGAATTTCATAAATGAAAGATGAAAAGTGATGGTAAACATCCAAGAAAGGTAGATGGAAAATCCCAGCAACAACATGACTTACAGGCAGATATCTTTCACTGATCCCTCCCCTCAGGACCAAATCCAAAGGCTTCTTCTAGTTTTTAACATATGTGTAGCAACCAACATTAGAGAATAGCTCTTCTTTCTTGAACCTCTCTCCTGACATGGTTTCCACAGCAGCAGTCTGTCACGGTCCTTTCACTTAATACAAAGAGGATCCCATTTCAAACATTGATGGCAAAAGTATGTATTAGCACTAACGGGCATATTAGAGACTAAAGGCAAGGAATACAGATGGGTTTCAGTAATGTCTGGACTGAACATTAGGAAGTTTTCATTATCAAGCCTATCAGAATCAGTCTGTCTGTCTGTTTGTTAACTACTTCATGCACAGAAATACTCTATAGGTCTTGGATTTACAACTCCACCACTTTATCACAGCCAGTGATTATCTCTGAATCCCAATAACAAATTCTTGGAAGAGGGATTCTCTTCCTAGTGTCCACCTCAGTCTAATTGGCTGAGACAAGGAGGGAAGGACTGGGGGTCAGTACTGGAGGAAGAAGGATACTGCTGTGGTATGCAGTTATCACCAGGGTTATTTAGAGCAAGGTGTCTTCTTTTGAAGCTCCTTTTCACCATACCCTGAAACTGTCTTTGCTTCTTATGTGTACCTCTTCTCCAAGTCAACAACACTTGGCTAACTGAATTTCTACACTGTCTCTCCCATTGGTTTTCTTCTTTACTTTCCTTCAGTGACACTGGCATTTAAACTCAAAACAAGCAGAGCTAGAGATGGTCTCAGGATTCTCAGATATAATCTGTCACACCAGCTCCCCACTGGTATCAAGCTGAAATGGATCCCATGTGTGGGCAGAGGATGAAAGGCTGTTACGGTCGATTAATGATGTCTGCTATGGAAGCATGAAATGGAGTAGCAGTGCAGGGTCAGGGATTGACGGTTGTGATTCATGCTCCAATGTTTTGATTTACAGGTGAGGGTTCTGAGGCCTTTAGAAATGAAATTAACTTGTCCATTGTAATAAGAGTAATTAGTGGCAGGGACTGGACTTAAATCTAGACAATCCAACTACTTCTACTAGTGTTCTTTTCAAGATATTTTATTTTTATCATTGGGAAATATAAATATCTAAGTCAAGGAGAGAGGTTTCTAGTGCCTGAGAGATGGTTCCCTCTTTCATCCCACCACATTGTACTTGTTAGTCATGGTTGACTTAGGTGACAGCATATATATAAGTCAACATGGCAGATGTCTTAATCATAAGGTTAACACAATAAACCTATAAGTAAAGTGTTTCTCTTATTCATTGTTAGAAAACATCAATTGCCTAAGACATTCATGATATAATGTGAATGCCAAATTTTCTAAGAAAAAATTTTGTACATATACATATTTTTAACAGTTAACATTTATTGAGTGCATACTATATACTTTAATGTAATCTTTAAAGTATTTTGCATATACTAATTCTTTTAATCTTTTTAAAATTTTTGTAGTGGGGATTGAGCCCAGGGGCATACTACCTGTGAGCTATACCCCCAGTTCTATGTTATGTCATTTTTTGGTTTAAAACTAGGTTTTGCTAAGTTGCTGAGGGCCTCACTAAGTTCTTGAAACTGGCCTCAAACCTGAATTCTTCCTGTCTCAGCCTCCCAAATACTAGGATTACAGGTGTGCTCTTCCAGCTTCATTCATATTCTCATAGAGGAAATTGAGGCTCTGAGAGTTTAAGTAACTTGCATAATATCACATGGCTAAGAAGTGGCAGAGCTGGGATTCAAATGCAAAGATTTTGGATTCTAGTATTCAGGCTCTTGAACACTACTCCATGTGGCTTCCTAGGGTTATTGTGAAGCCTAACAAAGACTATGAATGACAAAGTAGAAAACAAATACTTGCCATTTTGCTACAAAGTTGTGAGAATGCTATCAATAATTCACCCCATACTAGTTCTGCAATTTTATTGTTAGAGTTCCATATACTTTTTTAGAAGTGGATACCTCAATGTGAATAAGATTTATAGATTTTAAGCACTTATAATTTTTATAAGAATATCAAGATGCTAAGAACAAAGCCATTCACAGATGACAGAAAATGGCGATACTGAACTTCAAATTTTCAAGGTCAATGATGAAACTATACTTCATCCTGTAGTAACTGTTTAGGTAGCAACTTTCAGTGCTTTTTTAAAAACTGCCTTTACAGAATCTGCTATAAAAGGTTGAAAAATGAAAATGAGAAAGACTCTGATGAGATGCTGATTTATGAAACATACTGAATGCCAGTCAACACTAACTTTCATGTGACCTCCAGGCTATATGTATAAACACTCCTACAGGACATGAGCTCATCTTCCATACATAGTGTACCAGAAGTCCTGAAAGGATTGCAGCAATCCAATGCCATAGGAGCCTCTGATAAAACTCCCTTCTTTTAGAACTACCCTTAGAAAGTATTAAATGCAACCAGATAACAAGTACTACCAAGCAAACAGCATACAAAGAACATTTTAGCTAAAGCTCAGAAGTAAGTTCTGCAAAAACTGATAACATTCTAAACATTTGGTCTAGTAAAAAGAGCCTTGCACTGAAATCAGTGGCCCTGAACTGCATCTTGTATTAGTTTCCTGGGGCTGCCAAAACTGAGTACTACAAACTGGGTGACATAAAACAACAGAAATTCACTCTCATACTGTTCTGGAGGCTGAAAGTGGAAAATCAGGATATCAGTTCTAGGAAGGGATCCTTCCTACTCTTTTCCTATCTTCTGGTAATTGCTGGTAAGGCTTGGCATTGCCTGGCTTATGGCACCAAGGCTCCAACTTATGCCTCCAACTCTACTCTCTGTTTCCATCTTTTCGTGCCTGTTGTTGGGGCTCAGAACACAGTACCCCAAAATCTGGACCATTGGCATACTATTTCAAGCAGAAGGAAACTGAGAAAACTATAAAAGCAGAAAAGTCCCTCAGATATTCTCCCATCCCCTTTGTCTTTTGAAAACCATCATGTGAAAGGCATACTGCCCTACATCTAGAGGGAAGATCTATTACACAAAGCAGCCAAAAAGAATCTAAAAGAAAAAACAGGGCTTGCAATGCTTCCCACATTTGTTACCACTAGGCCATATCACTTTCTGTCCAATCACACTTCTGTAAAACTATCTTTTCTTCATCAAAACTAAGCATCCTTAGGCCTCTGGACTTCCATTTCTAAATACACCCATGCCATATAAACCTTGGTTAAATAAATTTGTATGCTTTTCTCTTGTATCCATTGCTTTTTGTTAAAGGCGCTTCAGCCATGAATCTTGCAATGGGTAGGGAAAAATGCATTACTTTCTCTCCTCTTCACTGTCTTCTGCCTATGCTCAAATTCCCTTTTCTTCTGAGTAGACCAGTCACTGAAATATGGCTCATTTTTATTCTATATGACTTCATTATAACAACTTGGTTACGTCTAAAACATCCAAATAAGGTTATATTCACAGGTATAGGGTAGGGGTCAGGACTTCAACATATCTCTTGGAGTGACACCTTTCACCCCTAACACGTGTAACAAAGAGTGTGCATAATCATCTGAACGGCTGCCCTGTACTCCAAGTCTTAAGATCACTAATGGGTTTATTTTTAGAGTAGGACCACTAACCATATCAATCTTAGCTCTGCACTGACATGCTGCATGACTGGCCAAGCCATCTATATACTCAGAACCCCAATTTCCTCCCAGGATTGTGGTGATCACAAAATGAGCTAATACCTGAGCATACTAACAAAGCTTGTGCACTGAGTGAACGAGGGTGCTGGATGAAGGTTCGGCTTCCCACAGTCCCTTCATAGCCAGGAGGGAAGGGACGTGCAGCTAGGCAGTATCTAAAGGTCTTCCTAATAATAGCATCCAAGAATGGAGAGAAGCAGGCCGTCGTTTCAATTAAAATGCACTGTTTCCCTCAGAAGAGAAGAAAGTAATAAACCAATGTGGTAAATTACTGCTGTGGAAATAATGTCCAGATAGAAGAAATAAAAGAAAAATTTATGACCTTAATCAATCTCCTTTTTTATACATAAATACATCTCCATCACTCGCTTTATTTATGTGACTCTATCGCCCTCCCAAATAATTCTCAGTAATTTCCCCACAGCTGTGCCTGAGAGGCGGGGTGTCTTTCTAGGAACACTAGCCTTTCATGCCAGAGGCATGGGAAATGGAACAACACCATCAGCCTCAGGAATGACCAGCACTACAGCTCCAAGAAGTACTCTGAGTATCTTCATACCCATGGTGGGTCTAGGCAGAGCCACAGCATCATTTCTCTTACATTCTTATCATTCAGCTTCTGTCTGCTCATTTCTCTATTCCTTCCACCAAAGTTCCCCATCTTTGTCTATAAATTAACTTTATAAAACTATAACACCTAAAAATCATTTTCAAGTGACAATTATAGCAACTCAAAGATCCAAATCTGCCTCTTATAGATGGGGTAAAACACATGCAATTAGCTAGGAGTCCTGTCCTTCCCAACTTGTATTTATTTGGTGATCGAATTATTTCCTGCAAACTACTTGTCACACCAGTCTTCACAGTCCTATGATGTATCTTAAGATAGTGATGGGGTCATTGATCTAAGTCCCCAGGAACCTCCTGGTTCCTCAGGGCTTGTAAATGAACACTTCATATTTATTAGGAATGCCAAAGACCCCCGCCCACAGCCTTAATCCAGGTCCATGACTGCAGAATCCTTAATTGAGGTCAAGATTATCCCCCTCTCCTTCCACCTTTATTCCAGGAATGAAACAATCCACATATTTATCCATCAGAAGGCTGACGTTAAGTAGGAACAGGATTTTGAGCTGCTTAAGCATTTCAAGGGAATAAACCCTGAAAACTCTCAAAATAATCTCTTCATGCTGTTTTTTGGAGAAAGCTGCTCAAAACAGATTCCACTGAGAATTTTGTTGCCAGCCAAATCCTCTTCAAATACTAAGTGTTGAGAAAAAGATAACTTCATACACATTTACTGTGTTTGAAGTTTTGTTATTGTTTGTTTTCTTTTTTTCTAATGGATTTGATCTCAAGTATTCACAGGGCCTTTAGAGTATAAGAAATCTGGAGTCAGAGGAAAGGGAGAAGCAGCTTTGGATTTCTTCTCTTTTTTGTTGTATTTTATTATTAATAATAATATGTATGCACACCCAAATATAATATACATGCACTTTTAAAAAATTAAGAATACTATCATGCCTCCATAGCCAGCCATTTATCTTATATAACACGATTTGCAAAGAGCCATAGGGAATGGGGTCCTATGAAGTATTCTACATTAGTTCAGCGGTTCTCAATGGGACAATCTACTCACAGGGCAGGAGAGGGGGAAACTTAGCAATGCCTAGAGATATTTTCATTGTCACAACTAGGGGTAAGGGTGGTACTGGCATAGAAGAGGCCAGGGGTGCTGCTAAATATCTTACAATGCAGCACAGGACAGCTCCCCACAACAAAGAATTATCCAATCCTAATGTTAGTAGCATGTGGATTAAGCAACTCTAATATCCATACTTATATTAACAAACATCCAAACCAAACCAAATCAAATCAAACCACAGGAAGACAGCCCTGGAGTGTACCCCAGAAAAGAGCATGCTTTTTCTTGCTGGACAGCCCAGCCTGACCAAATCCTCTCCACCCCCAGAAACCCCTTCCCCCACCCTCCAGCACACAGTGATCAAGTGAGGAAGCACACAGCCTCCCCAGGACAAAAGGCAGTGTAGATAAGTTCCCTTTGTCCTTGTTCATTTGGAGCACATTCATATGGATGCAAAGGTCACAGCTGAATTTAAATAACCCCCTGTGATAAATCTGCATGAGCTCCATTTGTTCTACTGGACTTGTTGGATTAAATGAACACAATTTAATGTTCTATAGGACAAGGCCTCCTTTCATGGATGAAAGAAGGAGCAAGGGTGATTTACAGTTTCATACATACTCATTCGCTATATTATCTGCTTTGTGCCTGGTACTTATGAATATCAACTCATCATCCCATAGCCATTTCTACCCATGCAGGAGAACAGAAGAATTCAGCTTTCCATTAGGAAGGGCCATGCCATTCAGGAAAAAAAAAGAGGAAGAGACAATAACAAGAGATTTCTGCAATATTCCCCCTGAAGAAAAAAACACGATTTGTATTCTTGTCTCTCACCTATTTTTTCTCTTTTAATCTCTGTCATTATACACAAAGTAAGGCTTCCTTCTGATTTCCTAGAAAAGATGGTTTTCTAAGCAGATTACCACCAAACAGACCTGTGCATAAACATAGGGCTCAGCTTACTTAGGATAGCAAATTATTTTGGGATACTACTGCTACCTTATGGACTAGTACTTTTTAAATAATGATACACTAAAATTAAATTTTTTGATTGAAGTATTTCTAAACTCTACTTAGTGACAAATTCTGCTTGATTTTATATTTTTGGAAACACATCCAAATATATAAACATATCCAAATATATAATATATAATATATCAAAATACATTATATCCAAATATATAAACATCATATAACACCTAATATTTTTATTAGCCACAGGTCTTAGGAACCCATGCAACATTTTGCTCATGGACAGCTAAAGAGATGAAGTTTTCATTTTTTCTCCACTTCATGAAACAGGAAGCATAAACAAGGATATTAGAATTCATTTGGGGAGTGGGTGGTGAGCACACTTTGAATTCATAGTCAATTCTCAAAATTCTAGCACTATAAGGTAAGAGTGTTGAGATAATTTATTAAGTTGTTTGCCTTGTTCTCAAGTTTATCTCCTAGCATCTTGTTACATCTTTTGTTTTCCTTAGGTAAATTAAGTTCAGAGCCTTGCTCTCCAGGCTCCTGGGGAACTGATTTCAAAGTCTCTTGGGAACTTGTTAAAAATGCAAATTCCCAGGTTCTACCCCAGGAATCTGTAGTTTAATAAACTCACCAGGGGATTATCAGGCTGCAGTGTGGTTTGAGTTTCTCTGTTACCCTTCTCACTAATGTTAAAACTCATCTGTTATGTCTTATACCATATATCAAAAGGTAAGCTGCTATTATTTAGAGCTAAAAACTAAGGACGTTCAATATTTTAATAATTCCATTTTAATAAGAAAAATTTCCACACCCAATGGAATCAATAGTTAAAGGCAGAATGTTAGGTAGTCCTGTAACAGACATGCTTTTGAAGTTTTCTTCCTCTTAGGTGACCCGGGTAAGGTGCAGGCCTTCCACCCACATATGAAGTACACTTTACTCGGGTTCTTCCCTGGATGCTCCCAGAAGCACAAGATAGCTGAGCTTCATCAGGACTCAACTGCAGGTTGGAGGTTTTAATGAACTGGAGGTTGCAGGGAGACATAGCCACTGTATAAAATAATTTAGAAAGTTCAATCCCTGGTAAGAAACCACTGGAAGATCTGGATCAAACAAGGATCCTTTAGAGAGATGCAGACTCTCAGTACAACATATGTTAATTGTGGATCTATGTTTAGCAGAAGCAAAAGAAAGAGTAACAGGATCTCTCTTATGTATGTTTTTTCTTCTAAAATAAATCTTTTGAGAAATTGATCTCTTAGAAGGAAGAAAAAACAAAAAACTGTTCAGGACCTAAATATTATCAAACCTCCAAACAAAAGATGTGCATATTTTGGGGGCATTTTGATTATCTTATAGCACGCTGGACATTTAGTGACCCTTGTAAAATTCTTTATGTAATGTTATCTTGCTTCTCAAACTAGCTCAAATAGCAACTGGATTCCAAGGCCAGCAAAAGGAGTATATATGCCCGTGTGGTTATAGGGCTTCTCTCTCTGCAGATCAACACATTCTTCAGAGTCCACTTCAGTCTGTGAAACTTCCTTAGCCACCCCACTCTGCTCTGAGATACCCTGTTCACAGGTGCTGCTCCACAGAGTTCAGTCATTTATTTTTAAAATAAGTTGCCATACACAGTTGTCTTAAAAGTGTGAGGGCCCATCTTTCCTATGAGACTAATTCCCTAAGTATACAAACTCTCTTCTGTGATGTTACCCACCCCACCAACACCTAGAGCCTAGATCAACATAATGCACTTTATTCTTTATTTTGAAACCAGGTCTCGCTAAGTTGCGGAGTGCCTCACTAGGTAGCTGAGGCTAGCCGTGAACCCGGATCCTCCGATCTCAGCCTCCCGAATGCTGGGATTACAAGCATGCGCCACCATGCCCGGCTCCATAATGCACTTTATAAAACTGAATTGAAGGTCCCAGTGCTTCAAACCAGCTAGTAAAGAAGGCATCACTTCCTTTGAAAGACATCCTCCTGAAAAGATGGTGGAGACCCAAAGCAGCCTGCTTACAGTTTATGCAACCTTTTTTTAGTAGGGAATATGAGATGATGATAAGAATAATAACAGCTAACATTTACTGAGTGCTTTACCAAATAGTGGCATGTTGGCCCTGTGCTAAGTAATTCTATACTTTAGACTAAAATAAACATTCTGAAGCTCTAGAGGAACTTCCCAAGCCTTTTCCCCAACTCAGTCTGGATGATCAATGAGTAGCCAACTTGGGTTTCTTCACTGGTAATGGGAGGAAGCAAAGCATTTGCACACCCATAGAAATGTGACCACCAGATGTTGGTGTCTCCTCCTCAGATCACATGGGTGAGCCTCCAAAAGCATTTACCAACAAGGTGACTATATTTGAGCGAATAAAATTGTGCAGCTTGGAATTAGTCAAGGAATCTTTATACAGGCCAGAATAAACCTCACAGCATCACAACTTTTAGTTTTCTTAGCTACAAGAATTACTGAAAAAAGCATACAAGCTACTTATTCTATATGATGCTAAGTCTGGTGGAAAACAAAAACAAAAACACATGAATCTTTGGGTATAGAACAGAATGTTCAATAGAAAAATCCTTCTACATTTTTGAGGCAGGGACATCTGTTATCTGCTACAAGATGTAGACCATAAGTATTGACATAATTTGAGTTTGCATTAATCATTTTAATCTTTACTTATTATGTAATGCATTAACAAAACTCTATAAATTTCAGTTCTAACACACACACACACACACACATGAATAAAAGTTCAGTTTACTGCAGTCAAAATCCCAGTTGAGACACTTTAATGCAGAGATCTTTCCTAAATAAACAAGTTATCTATATCTCTCACTACATTACTAAAAAATTACATACTGATGTAATTATTTCAAACAAATGATATTAGAAAGATGAAAAGAAATGCCCCAAATTAAAGCTCATATTAGGCAGTCCACTGAACTCCATAGGCAGTGTGATACCTAGAACAATGCACTGGATGAGAATTTCTAGTGGTTCTGTGAGTCTTGTAACACTTAAGTCTTTTCACTGTCCTCTCATGAGTATATGGTGACATCTTCCAGAGGATAGAGTGACCACTACACTCCATCAACTCACGGAATGTGGGCCTATGTAATGTATAATTACATTTTTTAAATATCCCAATTTTAATTCCTAATATAATATAACCCTATACAAAAAGAAATAAGCATAGAAATCACATGAGTCTTGAAGAACTTTATATTTTACCAACAGCTTGTAAACATCATGAGATTCAGTTTTCATGAGCGACCCCTGTGGTATAGGCAAGCTCGTTCTCATTTTTCAGAAAGAAACTGAGGTCTAACAAAACTAAATGATGAGCCTGTGATAAGTGAGGACAGGATAAGGATGGGGTGCCAATATTGATAGTAGGGTTTCACTGTGTCAGACACTGTGGTCAGCACTTCACAGAAGCACTCCTTAATGTCTTGTAACAATCTTCCTTCACTGAACATTGGATTTCAGAGGTTTGAAACCTTGCCCAAGGTCAAAAGCTGGTGAAGCCAGCTCTGTTTGGGTTAGTCAGCTTTCCCTGCTGTGATTTCTGGTGCTTCCTAGTTAAAAAGTGCAGAGTCAGGATCTGGAACCTAGGATTTCTAACCCCAGGAAGCTCCCCCTCCCAAACATCACTCACCAATCCCAAAGGGATGAGGCTCCCTACCACAATAAATTATCGCATGCTTTCTATACATCCAATTCATTGATTTTTTTCTGTTAACTTCATTCTATTTTGTGCCCCTGAAAGGATTGGACCATATCTTAAGCTTATATCCTTATTTATTAGATTTTATTATAAAACTAATAGGTAAGTAAATGCTTATTAAATGAGTCAATGGATAAGTAAAACCCAATATTTTCTTATTCTATGTCTGAGAACACAAGGTATGCTGTATATTTCTTTGAGACAATTAGACAAAGTAATAAAAATGTCCTCCCTTTCATAAATGCTTTTAAAATATAACAAGGATAAATACATTATGAATATAACTAAGACTATACTTAGGCAATGTAGGCTTGTGATAACACAGGGCTTTCTGAAATTTCATGTGCAAACTTTTAAAGGTTGTATAAAAGGCGGGGTTAGTGATGTCAGTGTACATCATCCCTGCACATAATGTGTAGTCTAAGTTATTCACATCTTGCCAGAATTATCTGTTAATAGTTATTACTTCTTTACTTTCAGTGATAAATGGAAAAAGCCACTTGAAACTTCTCTTTTGCAGTATTCTATTAACTTAAAAAATATGCTGGGTCACCACTCATGACTTAAGTGGCAACAGGTGGAGACACAGAATCGGACTGGGGCTACCTCAGACTCCACTGGGCTGTGGAGTGTGGAGATGTTGGTGCCTTCAACTTCTTTACTGGGACTCTTTAAATCTCAATCTCTCTCTCTCTCTCTCTCTCTCTCTCTCTCTCTCTCTCTCTCTCTCTCTCTCTCTCACCGTCCTATTACATTTTTAAAGTGTTTGAATTTTTTTATGTATCTCTCATTCCATGGAGTTCTTTCATACAGAAAAAAAAAGAAAGAAAGCCTTCCGGGTCCAGTTGGAGATTGGCTCCCTGGATGTATGAGGACTTTCCCCTGCTTAGTGTGCCTCTGAGAAGTTGGCCAGGCTCCTATTTTTTGAGCCCTCTCCTTCTACTACAAGTGAGCCTCAATCAGACCATGCTAGCTGATGACTGCCCCAGTCTTTTAATGAAATGCAAGTCAAATTGTGATTCTACACTATGAGTTTGAGTAACACAATGATGACCTCACTCAGAATTAGAATTAGAAAAAAATTGATAATTAAAAATCTGTCATTCTCTTCAAATTATATTAATAGGAATATGGCATTTATAAAGTAGGTAGGTCAGCTCTATGTTTTTCTTCTTTCATAAATCAAGGCAGGAGAAATAACTACAATTTTACCAATAGTTCATCAGGAAAGCTGAGTCTATCTGTATCAAATATTAACCTAGCCTATTTTTATCATTATCAACTCAATTGCCAAGGGCAGAATTTAATTACATTATTATAAATTTCAATGAATTAGAACCCCATCCATCACAACTCTCAATGAGTTTTTTACTCCTTTGCTCAGACATAAAAGTGGCAAATCACAGAAAGCAGTGAAGCTGAGGTCCACTCAGCAAGGCATGCTTCCAGTTTATGTCCATTTCTCAGAATGCATTCCACCAAACTCCACACCTGGCTCCAATCCTTGGGCCTCTCGGATCCTTAATCAACAAATTGCATATTTATTATAATATTTAGAAACTGTTTTGAGCAAAAGATCAGAAACTTAAGGTTTTGCATATTTTACGAACAGATTGGGACACTGGAAGTTCTTGTGAACATTGATGTTCCACTGATCATACAGGAATCACAAAATATGTGAAACTAACAGTTCAGGTTCAAAGAAGGATCTTCATAGGAACTAGACTCAGGCCTGACAAGGAGAAGTTCCTAGAGGTAGGGAGCTTCACAAAGTAAGTTCACTCAAAGACCCAGGATGGGTCAGTTAAGAAAGAGAAGGGGTTTAATCAATAATCTGAGTAATCTAGAAGTCTATTTTATTAATAAGAATCAAGGAAATTGGAAGTTTTCTCTGAAAACCTCTGATTCCTAGTAGATTGCCTCAGTGTCAGGTGAAATTCACATGTACCAAACAAGAAGAACACTCATCTCTCCAGAAACTACCCACAGAAAGATGCTCTTCTGAAGACGGTAAGTTGAATAAACTGGTACAGCAAGGATTAGACTGATGAACTGAAAAGCCAGACTACCAAATTTAAAAAAGTCATGCAAGAATTCCCTTACCTGTTTTGATATTGATGGCAAAAAAGTTCTGAGGATTCCCACTCGTAATCCTGTAGGTCAGCTTTTCATTGGAACTGGAGTCAGGATCTTCCGCCTGGATCTGAATGACGGATACATCCTTGGGAGAATTCTCCATGATGGCAGGATAATAGATAGGTTCTGAGGTCAGAGGGGCATTGTCATTCACATCTTCAACTTCTATGTAGACCTCAATGGTAGAATAGAGTGGAACCACACCCCGGTCTGTGGCATACACTGTCAGCCAGTAGGACCCTGTGGTCTCGCGATCAAGAATGTCCGCAGCAGTGATGACCCCTAGGAGAAACAATGAGAGGGTGACTGCTATGGCAAAGTGGGGGACAGTGCATCCACATTCCCAGCTTCCTGAGGGCTGTGCCACCTCACGTTGGTATATGGAAAACAAAAAACCAAATCCATAAGATGAGACTACATTAAGATGTCACTGTTAGCCAGGCATGGTCATATATACCTATCATCCCAGTACTTGAGAGGCTGAGATGGGATCAGAGGTTCAAAGACAGCCTCAGCAACTTAGCTAGACCCTGTTTCAAAATAAAAAAGTAAAAAGGGTTGGGGTATAGATCAGAAGTAGAAAGACCATGGGTTCAACTCTCAGTACCAAAAAAAGAAAAAAAAGTCATGTTACTTTTTCCATAAGAATTTTTTTTGGTGGGATCATATTAAATAGTTCTTCTATTTGTGAAGTATAATTGTATTGATAAATTTTTTATTTGAATTTTGAAAACAAACATTACACACACACACACACACACACACACACACACACACACACACACACACTGGAGAAATGGAAAGACAATGGGCCAGGGGTCAAAGCACTTTTTGTGTTGCATGGGAAATGGGTACCTTATCAAATCAATAACTCCACTTGACATGATACTGAAATGATTTCCTATGCAACACAAAGCACTTCCAAAGTAAATTATTATAAATTATTATGTCTATTCATCACAAAAGTGAAAGACCTTTCAAATATTCTTTCACTTGTTAGAATAGAAAATAGTTTGCCTGCAAGGATGTATGCCTCCTCCATTCTGCTTCCTGAAAATCGAATGTCACAGTTATTTCACAACAATCAGAGAAAAAGGCATATCAACACACTTTCTAAATGAGTTCCATCCTCCTCAAGAACTCTACAGAGGGCCCTAAAAGAACCTTGACCCACTTTAAGAGATGCTCATGGACAATCATTTTGAATGGCATGCACAAAAGTGCCTGATCTGCTTCCTCACGCCTTTCCCATTTCATAGTTGAAACAAGTGCCAGCCAGGAAATCAAGTGTCTGCCAGAAAAAGCCAACAAGAAAACACAGTGCTTTTGTATGTCTGTACAACTCTCACCCAAATCACCATGCTACAGAAATTTACCAGGGGGACAGGATCATAAGCAATGTCCATCCTGATGGGAAAGTCTGGGACTCAGCTTATAAAAACTCCAGTAGACAGGATATTCACAGAAGGTGTGGACGACAGGTAAGTCCTTATACCGTAAAAGGCAACTGTAAAAGGAGTCAGGAATCAGCTCTCCAACTGCACCCTATTTCCTCTATCCTCTGTATTTCTGTTGGACTTTTGTCTACATTAGAC
The DNA here is from genome assembly GCA_004027655.1 of Graphiurus murinus. NCBI lineage: Eukaryota > Metazoa > Chordata > Mammalia > Rodentia > Gliridae > Graphiurus > Graphiurus murinus. The sequence goes on along the minus strand of PVLC010001147.1, from coordinate 33,499 downwards.
ATATAATTTAGTCTTTGAAGCCTTTATAAGCAAACTGCCAAGTGTGGTGATTGGGAAGGGGGGAAAGAATATGTCCAAAAACAATTAGGATGAACTACTCAAAGTTTCCTAATGCTCAGTACAGCTAAAATATTCAAAGGGAGATAACCTGATTGATGCAGATGTTTCAACTGCAATGTTATCACCAAAATATCCTGCAGAGTGATAAACCTTGAGACAATAGACAATATTAAATATCCTCAAAGAAAATACATAAAACATAATATATTCCTTTAGAACCATAGGTGATACCAAAATGTCAGAATAGAAATGCCAATATAGCATTTGAAGAGTAGATACCAGCTAGTGAAATTGGAAGAAAAAGAGAAGAAACAAAAAATAATGATTATATAAACACAATGATGTGTGTTCACTGATTGAATTAACAACAGCTTTATAAACTGGGTTGAGACAGTGTATAATGCCAATACAACATTAAGGTCCAGAGAAGGCAGGCTTAGAGGGCTGGGACAGAGCCAGGTGTGAGTGCATCTGTGAGTACAGGACACATGCCTACCACAGACCCTGTGGGCAGTTTTGTGAAGCCACACAGTAGTCACAATCATGGGTAGTGCTGCCGCCCAGAGGAATGGGGCTCTGCAAGTTAGAGGTGGGTAAGTGACACAAAATCAAGCAGTCTGGACAGAGCACAGGCAGGTGTGGGCTGGGGGGAGGAACACAGGTTGCCAAAAATGCTCTAAGGACACCAGGAGGCCCTTCTTGAATGAGGCCTGTCTGTTCGATTTGTAAGCATCTACCAAGCCCTGTGCAGGAAACTGGAAGAGGAGAGGTAAATGAGAGGGTCTCTGTTCTTGTGCCACTCATGTTCTGCTGGGAAGACAGGTCTGTAATGAGGGGATGCCCACATAGCCAACAGCCAGGAGGATTTGGTTCCATGTGCTTTAGACTCATGCACTGGGAATGGCAAAGAATCTAGAACCAGGAGATGCAAACAAAGGGAAATAGTAATTATCAAGGCTCCGTAGTGTGCCAAAAGACTCACAAAATGTCTTCTCCATAATATAAACAGTATAATCCACTCTTCTAGATGAGATCATCAAATGGATAATTTTCCCAAAGTCTGGCAGTAAAAGAACCCAGGACTATCTGCCCAGAATGTTCCAGTTTTAAATCTAGAATCGAGAACTGGGTGTGGTAGTGCATGACTGTAATCCCAGCACTTGGAAAATTGAGACAGAAGGATTGCAGGTTCCAGGACAGCTTCAGCAACTTATTGAGACTCTCAGCAACCTAGCCAGACCCTGTTTCAAAATAAAAAATAAAATGGGGTTGAGGGTATAGCTCAGAGGTAGAATAGCCCTTGTTTCAATCACATACACACACACACACATACACACACACACACACACACACACACATTCTAGAATCCATTGCTTACTACCCATTGGACCTTGGACAAGGTGCCCAACCCAATCACACCTATCTTTCTCATCCATCTCTCAGTATTATGTATATCACTAAATATATGGCAAGAGTTTGGCAAAATTCTAATAGGGAAATACTTGCATCATAGCAGAGGCTGGGCACTTGCACAATCAATGTGAATCAGTTACAATATGACAAGCTCTGAAAATAGTAACCATACCCCAAAGCAGGGGGCAATCCCAAGGTACCTGGCCTTTTGAGGGAACAGCAAAGTAAGGCCACTGAAAAATAGAAGAGATCTCCGTAAGCAACACAAAGGACTTGGATGAGCTTTATTTGTTGTTTTTCCTGACCATCTACTATACACAGGTACATGTGTGCACACACACACACACACACACATACACACATACACACACACACACACACACACACACACACAGATTTGCTGTTGTGATCTCTGGAAATCACTTAGGTCTCTTTTCTCCTATGCGTCAAACTGGAAGTTGCTATATCACATGCTTTGGACACTAAATAATTTTAAGAAGTCCTTGGAGGAAACTCATTCACCAATACAAATTAAAATATTTGGGTGGGATTTTAATCTGTTTTTTAAATGTAGAATGAAACATGTTCCCTAAGAATTAGAATTATGAAAAAAACCCACACACATGGCTCTATGTGTTCACTAACCAGAGGTACGAGTGAGTCTATTTGAATACCATCTTCAGACATCACTTTGATGATCCAACAATTTGCAGAAAAAAATGAAAAGAATGCCTCTGAAATATGTTATTTATCATAAAATTCATCCAAGTTTTCATTTTAAGCATTTTAACACCACCAATACTCAGTGATAGATTTCTTCACCTCCTCTTATGCTCTTACAGATAATGATGAGCTACTTGGTTACAACTACAAATGTAAACTCACATGACCTTTTCTATCAAGCAAAAACTCATTCTTGAGGTTGAGCAAGGTTTGCTAAAATTGTACTATTGACCTTTAGCCCATGACAATTACCATGTGTTCTTCGCTACTTTCATAAAATTCCTAGGTATTTAGCATTCAACAAACTCTATGCATCGAAAATTTAAAAAATTGAGAAGTTTTGATGTTCAGGAAACTATCACCATAATCATAGTATCCTCCTTCCCTCATTTAATCCCTTGCTCCCAACTCTCCCTATTCCCTGGTAAAGGAGGTAGAAAGGAGTTTTCTGTCATAGCAAATTACTTTGCATTTTCTAGAATCTTATAGAACTTGAATCATACAATCTGCACTGTTTTTTTTCTGGCTTTATTTACTGGAAATAATTATTTTAGATTGATCCACATTGCTGTGTATATAACAATATATCATTCCTTTTCATTTCTTTGTAGTATTCTATTGTAGGGTTTACCACAATTTTTAAACATTTACTTGTCGATAGAAGCTTTTGTTGCTTTCAATATATATATATATATATATATATATATATATATATATATATATATATATATATATATATATAATTTATTACATATATATATTTTACAAAGTTGCTGAGAACATTATATGCAAGTCTTTTATGAATGTATACTTTCATATTCTTGGGTAGTAATTTAGGCTCTATCACCTGGTAGGCGTATACTTGTACCATTTTATATTTCCACCTGCAGTAAATGTTGTAAGATTCAGTTTCTCTTCATCCTCACCTGAGACAGACTGGGTAGGGCCAATGGTCTTAATTTTAGACATCCTAATGGGTACATTCATGATATTTCATTTTCATTTGCATTTGCATCTTCCTGATGATGTTGAGCATCTTTAAATTTTCTAATTTCCCATCTTAATATATTCTTTGGTTAAATGTTCGAATGTTTTACCAAGTTTTTAAGACTGAGTTGCTTATTTGCATTTTGAGAGTTCTTTATATATTCTGGATAAAGTCCCCATTCAGAAATGTGTTTGCAAATATTTTGCCCCAATCTGTTGATAATATTTTCACTCTCTTAATAGCATTTTTTTTTTTTTTTTTGCAGTACTGGGGATTGAACTCAGGGGCATTCTACCTCCGAGCTATACCCCCAGCCCTATTTTTTATTCTTTTATTTTGAAACCGAGTCTCACTAAGTTGCGGAGTGCCTCACTAGGTAGCTGAGGCTGGCCGCGAACCCGGATCCTCCGGTCTCAGCCTCCTGAATGCTGGGATTACAAGCGTGCGCCACCACGCCCGGCTTCTTAATAGCATTTTTAAAGAACAGAAATTTTAATGTTGATGACATACAATTTATTAAGTTTTCTTTTATAAGTAATAAATCTTTTGCCTAACCCAAAGTCACAAAGACTTTCTTTTCCATTTTCATTGTAAATATAGGTGTTCTACTTGTATTTATGGTCCATGTTTACTACTTTTGTATATGGTACAAAGTATGGATCTAAGTTTAGTTTTTGTATGTAGATGATCATTCTCCAGCCCACTTATTGAAAAAACAACAAACAAACAAACTAAACTTTCTCCACTGAATTGTCTTTGTTTCCTTGGCGGGGGGGTGGTGGTGGTGGTAATATGTGAATAGATCTACTATTTTGTTTTTTGTAGTGGAGATTGAACCCAGGGATACCCAAGGATATATCTGAACTACACCTCCAGCCCCATTTTATTTTATTTTTCTGTCTTTTTTTTTTTTTGTATTTTTTGTTTTGAAACACAGTCTCACTAAGTTCCAGAGGGCCTTGCTAAGTTTCTGAGGCTGTCCTTGAATCTGTGATCCTCCTGTCTTAGTCTCCCAAGTATAGGAATTACAGGTATGTGCCACCATGCACAACTAGATTGTTTATTCTATTTTGTGTTCTTAGCTTGTTTTCTTTTTTGATCCTGGGGATCAAATCCAGGTGCAGTGCAAGCCCTTTGCCACTGAACTATACCCCAGGCCAAATAGATATATTTCTGAACTTTCCACTGTGTTTCATTGATTAGCTTGTCTCCCTTTATGTCATTATCAAACTGTCCTGACTAAAGTAGCTTTATAGTAAGTTTTGAAATTAGGAAGTGTAAGCACTTCAACTTTATTCTTTTTCTTCAAAGTTGTTTTGGTTATTCCAGATTTATGTGTCTCCCTACAAATTGAAGAATCAAGTTTTAGAATCCACAAGATGTTTAGAAAATTTAGTAGGATTTTTTATTGGGATTGTATTACCTGTATAGACCTATTTGGAAAGAAATAGTAATTTGACAACTTTGAGTGGACTAATCCATGAAAATGTTATTTCTCCATTTATTTACCTTCTTTTTTAAAATTTTGCTTTGTTCTTTTTTTTTTTTTTCAGTATTGGTGATTCAACAGTGCTATTCATGAGTACCAGGGGTGCTCTACCACTGATCTATAACCCCAGCCCTTTTTATTATTTTTTGACATGGTCTCACTAAGTTGCATAGACTAGCCTCAAACTTGTTATCCTCTTGCCTTTGGGGGTCCTGAGTAACTAGAATTACAGGTGTGCGCCACTGCAGCAGCACCTTCTTATTTCTTTTAGCAATGCTTTATAGTTTCAGTATACAGATCTTGCATGTCTGTTATCAAATGTATCCCTGAACATTTCATATTTTGAGGCTATTATAAGCGGTATTGTTACTTTAATTTTAATTTCAATTGTGGATTATTAGTAATAAAATAAAATTTATTGTCTTTTACTGATTTCATATCCTACAACTTGGTTAAACTCATTTATTATTTCTAAGGTACTTTTTTATATAAATTCCATAGAATTTGTATAAAATTTCCCCTGGGGAATGAACCCAGGGGCTTTCTATCTCTGAGCTACACCCTGGCCCTATTTTATTTTTTATTTTGAAAGAGGGTCTCACTAAGTTGCAGAGGGCCTCATTAAATTTCTGAGGCTGGCTACGAACCTGCAATCCTCCTGTCTTAGCCTTCCAAGTACTGGGATTACAAACATGTGCCACCACACCCAGCTCTTTATTAAATATTTAAAATCTCTCATTTATTGAGAAAATATGTAATAGCACAAGGACTCATGAAGTTAACTACTAGTATAGGGATAAATAGAATACTCTGTGTGTGTTACTAGGGATTAAACCTAGGGTGTTCTACCTCTGAGGAATACCCTCAGCCCTATTTTAGTTTTTGTTTTTAAACAGGATCTCACTAAGTTACTGCACTGCATGCTGGCCTCCAACCTGCAATCCACCTATCTCAGCCTCCCAAGCACTGGGATTACAAGCATACACCACCAAGCTCAGCTGGGCATCTTTATATTTAATTGTATAACAAACTCACAAACAGTACAATAGTATTTGTTTATTTATTTAATTTATTTATTGCTGCAGAACAATGCACAGCTTGAACTCAAATTAGTTGATCCCAGCATGAAACATATATTAGCTATAATTATTCCTTTATATTCATAAACAAATATTAGAAACATATATGTACATTGTGCTCATTGAATTGGCTTAAGGTATTTGAGATAAGAGAAACAGTATTGAGCTGTTCATAATCAAATAAATTTGACAAACTGAGATATTCGTCTCTCTAGTCATAGTCCCATAAGCCCCATGCAAAGTCTCAAATGACATCTTGCCACAAAAGAATAACATCCAAACACCCACAACAGCTCCACGAAGCCTGTCCACAAATTGTTTAGAAGATGATTTGGGGCCATGTGCTTATCACATGATGAAGATTACCCTACTGAAATAAGCATGGCAGCTAAAGACAAACAATAAACTGTAAAAAAAACACCTTGATGGTATGTGTTTTTCTGTAGCTATTCTGAAGAATGTCTGTTTACTTTATGTATAATGCATTTAATCCTTATTTCTCCTCATTCAAAGTATGAACTCTCAGTTTTTAGTGTATTAAAAAAATTATTGCTGGGTGTGGTGGCATATACATGTAATCCCATAATTGGAAGGCTGAGACAGGACAATCACAGGTAGTAATTCAGGAAGATTTAGTAAGACTTTCTGCAACCTAGTGAGACCTTGTTGCGAAAGAGGAGAAAGAAAGAACAAAAGAAAGAAAGCTAGCTAGCTAGCTAGCTAGCTGTGTGTGTATCTCAGAAGTAGAATGCCACTGGGTTTAATCCCACACTTTTTACTCTGAAATAACAGGAAATTACAAGAAATATACAGAGAGTTCCTCGATCACTTAATCTCCATCAATGCTAACTTCTCAGTGCATTTTAAAATTGCTTGTTCTTCAAGAATCAAACTCTAACTTGATTTCTCAAAGCACATAAAATTCCATCACAGACTCCATCTCCACCATTAGCCAAGCCTTGTTAGCCTCCAGCAGGATCATGCAGATACTATTTTTCTTTCTTTGTCTCTGCATCGCTGGACCTGTGTAAGGCTCTTAATGCTGTAACAAGGATCATTGTTTTGCAGAGAATCCATAGAGGGGGATTTTTATCCTCATAGACTCAACCAGGGTCACTTTCTGTACCCTACAATCATATCTATAACTGTTGCCTGTCTGAAATACACGGCACGTCTGAGATGAACTAAAATAGGATGAACTGAGATTAGTGCAGAAATCCTAAGTGAAAATAATTTTAACTTAGATGTTTATAAGGTTTCAAATATATTTGAGTATATATATTTTATATATGCATATGATCTTATATATAATGTGTTTTATATATACATGTATCTATTTATATTATATTTAATTATGTATTTTGTGGTGCTGGAGATTGAACCCAGGGGCATTCTACCTCTGAGCTACACCTTCAGCCTTATTCTATTTTTATTCTGAAACAGGGTCTCATAGGTTGATGAGTTTCACTACTTCTTCAGGTTGTTCTCAAATCTTTGACCCTCCTCTCTCAGCCTCCCCACTACCAGGACTACAGGCATGTGCTACCAAGCATGGATTGATATCTATTTAAGTGTATACTTTAATATTCTCTTCTAGTTGGGAACTTTAAGTGAAACACCCAGCTAATCAAGTGGCAAAGTGAGGCTTGGAAGGTGGAACATTAAATAGGAGCCACACACTTTTTAATTCTATGAGTTGTGCCTCTGATGACCTATCTACATGGGTGCACTATCATGAAAAAGAAATCAATTCCAAATCCATGTTCTCCTCCAAGTGAGTTAGTACATGCTCTTTAGTAATAGGACATCTAGTAGCTTCGTTACTCTCCTCAAATTTGAAAAGTTGCTGCCACGTACTATTCTGAATTCGTTTTCATATTTCCTTAGAAGATTCTCAGATGCTGGACTGCTTTGAGACCAGACAATTAAGGACTTACTGTTCTGTTTGCATCCCTCATGCCTGTGTTTGTGTGCATGTTTACACAGGCTACCCGTCCAGTCTCTGCCCCTGAAATCTCCCTCCAAATATCTGGTAAGATTCAGAGAACTCTCCCAATGCAGCCAGCTGGGGCTTATCCCTTCAGCTTTTATATTATCACTAAATATTTTTGTCCCCATTCTACTATGAGCTCCCTGTGGATAAGAGACATTTTTTTTTCTCTATCCTGGATGTTAGGTGGAAAACTGAAACACCATAAATTTTGAATGAGTAAATGAAGGATAATATCATAACATTTGGTAAATTCAGGCTATTTGGGATGTCTGGCTCTTTAAAGAGAAGCATCCCTTCCCCTCAATGAATTAGAAAACAGAATTTTGACCCAACTAGATATTTTGCTATCTTGTGTACACGATATAAAATGGGATATACTGAGCTTGTGATTAATTTTAATTATCTTTGTGGTATATGCAGAATTGAATTGATAGATTTTCTTATAATCATGTCCTGTTACGTGTATTCCTTTACAATATGTAGGATATAGATAGAGTCGTGGTAATATCCTCAGACCCTGAAGCAAAGACACAGCTTGATAAAGACATCAGCTGCTTGTACTGTGCACTTAAATGCTGCCCTGCCTACAGGTCCACAGTGCAGGCCATCAGAATCAATGCCTTCAAGCTCCCAGATAACACACCAGCAAGGCACTCTCATGGGCTTCATCTACAGATTCACATCACCCTGAACACTTTTGTTCTACTCCCTTCTTTCCTCCTCATGTGATGCCCATTGATTAGACATCTTTCATCTTTGCAGAAGGCGAAGAAAACCCACAGCATAGTTGCTGGGAACAATTACATACTAAAATGCAAGTTGCCTTCATTCTATGCTATTTCACAAGGCTTGAAGCTGGAGAGTTGCACAGAAGATTAGGCAAAGGCTGCAGGCTGAATTCAAGCTTTTATTTGGAGTTAATGAAAATGGACAGCTCTCCTTGTCTGTTTGGGACTCAGTGAATCTACAACTTAGTCTCACGCTCAAAAGTCTCCTTAGCAGTGAAGTTATACAAGTTCACAAACACATATCCTTGCTATTTTATTTTTTAAAGACGAAATGTTTGATACCAGGTTTTAGAAGATTCAAAATATAAACTAGTTCTCTCTATGGAGATTGTAGTCTTTGTAGCTGGCACAATAATCTGAAAACAGGAAGTTGAGAGGGACCACCAGCCTTAGAAAAAAGCCCATCCAGTCTTTTCTTTCCTATAACCTAGATTATTCTAGCCTTGAAGCCTTTCTGTGGTCTTTGCTAATTTGCATACCCACCATACACAGTAGATAATATGGATCCATATGCTCAGAAAGAAAAGAAAGTTGAAACCAAGAACAATGGAAAAATGCTCTCAAGCAATATAAAAAATAAAATCAGGAAAGGATTTGTTTTGAGTTTGTGGAGTTAGTAACTCAAGAGTAGTGATGGGATTCTGTTTATTTAGAAGAAAAAATGAACACAAACTTAAGGAGGAAGATTTTGGTTAGATATCTAGAAATAGTTTCTGATAGTAGTGGTCTAGAAATAATGAAATAATGACTGGAGGAAAGCTGAAGACTCTTTTCTATTCCTATTTTGAGGGGCTGGGTGGAAAAAGAGAGATTTTTTGTGTTGTTCTTTTGCCTAGCAGGAACTTTTGGAGCATTCAAACTGGTTTGGTTACTAGGCCAATATTTGTTTTCAAAATTTTCTTCATTATAGAAGAAAACATGAAATATAAATAATTTTAAATAATGTAGCCATTATGTTATGGTCCAGAGACATTAACTGTCAGTATCCTTGATTATTGCTCTTGTTCTTTATTATCTTTCCTGCAAAGCTGGATACTTCTCTGTAATTGTGGGTCCTCACCAGTGAAGACAGACTATCTTTTCATATCAGTAGTTACATTTCTATGGTTCGCTTTCAGTGACACTGTAGAGAAAGTAAACTCCCTATATTTAAGAATTTTGGAGCCAGGCATGGTGGCACATGCCTGTCTGTAATCCCAGTACATGTATCACGCATTCAAGACCGGCCTCAGGAACTTAGCAGGAGTCTAGCAAGACCTTGTTTAGAAACAAAACAACAACAACAACAATTTTAAAAAAGGGCTAGAAGTATAGCTCAGAGGTAGGATGCCTTTTGGTTTCAATCCCCAGTACCACACACAAACACACAAAAGAATGTTTCCTGTGCCATCAGTTGTATACTCTAGAACAGAGAATAGCATACACTAGATGTTTAATAAATAGTGGTTGAAATACTCATATGATGTTAATTATTTCATAAAGCTCTTCCTCTTGCTAAGTCATTTTGTAGGACATTTAATTTTTTTTCATTAATATAACTCATGCTTAGGTGAGTACTTTCCTCTTGTATGTTATTTCAATTATTCCTGAGGATAATTCCTAGAAGTGAAATTGATGAATCAAAGTGTACATACATTTTATTTTATATATACTTTATTTGGTGCATTGTAGTTATACATCATACTGGGGTACAGAGTGATAGCAACATACATACATACAACTCTTGGAGCACTTGCCTCCAGGTCCCACCTCCCATACATGTCTTTGAGATTGGAATTGGTAATCATCTATACATACATATCATTATTTCAACTGTTACATTCTTTAGGTCTCTGTTTCCCCTCCTGTCTCCCCTAAGCACCCTTTCTCATTCCATTGGAGTCTCTGCTCTTCTACCTGTTGTTATCCTTATTTCTGAATTTCTACCTACCTTCCACATAAAAGAGAAAACATACAATTATTTGTTTTTTTGAGGCTGGCTAATATCACGTAGCATAATATTCTCGAGTTTCATCCATTTTCCTGCAAATGGCATGATTTTGTTCTTCTTTATGGCTGAGTAAAATGCCACTGTATATTTGACTAAGACGCATTCTGGCAAGTGGGCAACAATAGAAAGGGTGCAGCAGTTATACTGCCACTAGAATACCTGGTCTTTATATGATTTGTAATTTATTTATTTATTTATTTATTTATTTTGCAGTACTGGGAATGGAACCCAGGGGCATTCTACCCCTGAGCTACACCCCCAGTCCTATTTTTTATTCTTTATTTTGAAACAGGTCTAAGTTCTGGAGGGCCTCACTAAGTAGCTGAGGTTGGCCTCCCAAGTACTGGGATTACAAATGTGCGCCACCATGCCCGGCTTGATTTATGGGGGAAAATACTTACACAAATATGTGTGTGCATGCATACACACACACACACACACACACACACACACTACAATTTCCTACCTAGAGGAGTAACAGCTGACCTCTTAAATCAGTACCTTTAAACCATTCTCTTTTGTATTTTTTTATTTAGCTCAGTGACAAAAACTCCATGACTTGTGATAAGAGAAAACATTGTTGACAGAGAGATGGTGCTAACATTTTTACTATGAAAGAAAGTTATTGCTGGAGGCATAATTTTAACTGAATTAAAATTTCTACAAACCCAAATTCTTTAGCCATATATATATATTAATGAAATGTTAGAACATCACCTTTAGCTCTTAAAGGATGATCATCATAAGGTAGATGTACTCTCACATATTAATTGTAATTTAATCCAGTTTTTAGATTTATTCACTACCAACTCTGCAACTCTTTGCACAAATAGCATCTGGGGCCTCCAAGCATTTGGCTTGAGAATTTAAAGTTTGCTTAGAAAATGCTTTTCTCTTTCAAGAAGTTACACTTGAAAAAATATTCCCCAATTGAAAATGACTTGAATAGATGCTTTGCAGTATGTTCCTACACCTACAGACTCAATGTGAGACTCTGTGAGCAGGGCAAGATGGTCAATGTTTGCTTAAAAAAAAACAACAAAAAAACAAAACAAAAAATCCCCCCAAAAGAAAGAAAAAAACCCCCCACAAAACAGGAACAATTACCCAATCAGGGCTGGACACTTGTAATCCCAGTACTTGGGAGGCTAAGGCAGTTGCTCACAGGTTTGAGGCCAGTGCACAGTAACTTGAGACCTTGTTTCAAAAGAAAATAAGGCTAGGGATATAGCTCAGAGGTAGAACTCCCCTGGATTCAATCCCCAGTACAACAAAACAAAACAAAACAAACAAAAAAACAAAACAAACAAAAAAACCAGGAGCAATTGAATTGAACTTTTCTACTTTTATGCTGAAACTTTGTGGAAATCATCCTTTTTGGATAACTTTTTCTCAAGGCAAAGGAAATACTTTTATGGTTTTTTCCATTTTTCCCATATCAGATAAGAAAACTGTAAGTAAAGCCACATCCACACAGATCCATATCTCAAATTTACTATCCCATAAGGCCCAGCAGTCTTTAGTAACTTTCTGATAGAATAATGAAAGCATACAGTTGAGGTGTTCTTTCCTCAAGTGAATGCATTCTGACTTTCACAGTTGGTTTGATCTTTACCAAGAAAATATTCTTGCTGAGGTTGAACAGATAACCGCACATATGATTCAGAGGACACTGCTACTAAAATAGCTGAATTTATTCCGTGGGCTAAACACTTTTTGAGTGAGGAAAATGAAACGAAACACAATACAATGAAAGAAGATAAATTGGGGTCTAAGTTTAGTATTGTATTCTTCTTCACAGATATCTGTCCTGTGACCTAAAAAGTCATAAATACATTTATTATGACAAGCTTATGAAAGTTTACCATGGGAAAAGTAGCTCTTAAGGTTTCATCTTCCCAAACTGCTTTTCCCTATTACCAGCATTGTCCCAATCACATAGACAATGTCACACTCAAGTAATTAGATTTGGTTGATTAGGTTATAGGAATACAACTTTATAAAAGCATTAGAACACATGAATGAAATCTTAAAATCAACTTATATTATTTTACAATGGAAACAATAAACTCTTTGCTTTCCTATTTCTAACCAACTAAGCAACCACAATAGCACAAAGAAGCTGGGCCCAAAGGAGGGAAGTCTATAGTTTTTCCCTAATTGAGTTTCTCTAGTTCTCATCTTCTATAGATTTCTTGGATTGTTTTCCAATTTTCGTTCGCATTTCATCCCATTAAATGGCTGTAACCTCTGACATGCGCACCCCACTCATATTCATCTTCTGTTCCTAATTAAGACGAAATGTGCTCACTTGCTCTGTCAACAGCACTAGAGGCACTGACGAGACACAGATAAATACTAATTTTCTTTGCCCAGGCTTTGATAAGAAAGCAAAGGAATTCTCATCTAGTAATAATTTTCAAAAAGGTATTCAGTGAGCATATGCACACATCTTTTGTATTTGGTAAAAACATTGATCTGGAGTGGCTATGAGAAAGGGAAAGTGCAGGAGAGAAAGAAGGCTACCTTAAGACTAGCATCTTGCTATCAGGTTAACTTTTGCTGCAGATAAGATAATTCATGCTCTTTTAAAATTTCTATATTTAAATGTGATCACATGCTGTGTAAATAGCAATATAGAACAATGTTAGTTTTAGACAAAATAATCAAGATCTGTGAAAAAAATGCTACACAGTTTCCTCAAGTCAGAGATGAGAAATTATGTTGATTTTTTCTCCCTTTATCAGAATATTTATTTAGGCACTGCTCATAATGCAAAACAAGTAATATGTGTACAATTGGAAACAACTACTTTAGGAATTTTTTAAAAAGCGAGGATAATATGAGACCTGGGTTACTGTGAAAATTCAAGATAATATAAGGAACGTTCTGATCTCAGTAAGGTATTGTTTATATATATATATATATATGTATATATATGTATATGTATATGAATGGTTCAAGTGAAGGTTTTTGATGCTCTGTATAGAGAGTACCTACATGCTATTGATAAGATAGCCAGTATCTAAAGCAGGGTGTGGTGGCGCATACCTGTAATCCCAGTACTTGGGAGGCTGAGACAGGAAGATCACAGCCTCAGCAATTATTGGGGCCCTCTGCAACTTGGTGAGACCCTGTTTCAAAATTTTAAAAAAAGAGCTGAGGTTGTAGGCTAAAGGTAAAATGCTCCTGGGTTCAAACCCCAGTATCACACACACACACACACACACACAAAAAAATTCAATATCCAAAGAAAGGTTGGCTACTGAAGTATAAATATATAAAGCTGATGGCTGATATTGGAGGACATTACTCAACATTTGCAGCTTTAAGTTAAATGTATGACAATTCCTTGGCCAAACAATAAGGACAAGTTAGGATCACAGAGGAAAGAGAAAAGGTATCTAAAAAAGGAGGACCTTTGGTCCTCAGTGCCACTGCTACATCTACCCTTCTGTTTAGCATCTGTACTTCAGAGCTCAGCAGAGGTAAAATTCCAAGTGACTTTGTAAGACCACAGCAGAAAGGAAAAGAGTGAGGAAAGTGATGCTAAAGAGAATACAGGAATAGCCCCAAACTTCAGAATACCACTTGGACTGTAAGTTGCTTAAGAAATTTTGGTTTGGGGATCAGTTCAGATCAGTTACTGGCTCAAATCTTAGGCATGCTCTGTAGCCACACAAGTATTGATCTTCCATTCTGAGAAGTGAATTTACTGTAAGTGAACTTAATTATAGAGTTAGTGGGTATCTCCTACTACACTGACTATACTATCTTCCAGAGTGGAGAGGATTCTACCTGTCTTATTCAGCATGTACCCAGCACCTGCAGAGCACACGCCTGACAGTTACTGCACATAGTTTCTGAACAATAAATATTTTTGAATAAGTGAGTGCTATTTCTATGTCCACTGGAGTTTTGACTCCAGACTGTGTAGGAAGAGCCCAACATAGAATTGCTATCATTTGTCACATCCATTAACAATGTCCAACATGTGGGGATGACTTGTAAAGCAAAATAACACACCTAGTTAGCCTCAGGAGAGCAGATGGGAGGAGCTGTTAAAAGCAACATTTAATTAAAATAGTAGGGAGAGGTCAGCTAAGAAAATCTAAGCTCACCACTAGTTGGCAGAGTCTTTTGGTAACTGGCATAAAACTGCAGCAGATGTAGCCCTGTAACTGTGCTCCATTGCAGAGCCATCACAGCATGGGAAGCAATACACTCGAGCAGCACACTGCCAGTTTTATCTTGGAGTCCTCCAAAATGCCTCTGCTGCACAGCCAGAAGCTGAGGCCAGAGGTGTAAATAGATACCCACTACCATGAATCAAGTGTGAGGTCTGCTCAGTCTCTGACAGCAAATTCCAGGAGGGAGCACCAGTTGGAGCTGTTTTCCCCAACAGAAGCCCAAAAGCCCAGCTGTTACTCAGAAGAACTGGCCTGTACCTGATGTGATGGGTGTGTTGCATCAGAGTGGGTTCAAAAGTGGGAGAAGGCAGGCCTGGACAGACTCCAGGGGACAAACATGGCCACCTGCAGGATCTTTCTGATCCTCTCTCCAACCTCATCTCTTCTCATCTCTGACCCATCTATGTACTCCATATACACGAGAATTGCCTCCATTTGTTTTCCAATTAATCTGTGTTCCCTCCACCCAGGTAAACTCCTCCTGCACACTCATACTTAAATTCACAAATTGAGCCTTTGCTGTTTTGTGATGCCATTAACCCCCAAAACAGACTTACCACTCATTTAACCACTATATTTATACCTACCATTATTAGCGCATGTAACACTTGATTCTGCAGTTTTCTTTATATTTATGACTTCTCTTTATATTTCCGTCTTAAAATGGAGTAATGTCTTATTCATCTTCTGTCCTCCCTGTATCTGGCACACATAATCACTCAGGAAATGTGTTTTGAATGAAAAGGAAAAATTTCTGAACTGCAGCTACTCATAGAAATGTTTTGCCAGGGAACATGCTAACAAGTAAATTTTGTTGGGAAGACCATAAAATCCACTGGCATATCTGTTATTATAGAAGAGGAAATTAGAGCAAGAAAGGGGAGGCAAAAGTGTAAATATATTTATTCATAACCAATTAAAGGAGTGCTTCAAAGACATGGCTAACACAGGACTTTGAAATCAGCTATACACATGCTTTAATTTTAATGGGTAGACTTAATCAGCCATTTGCATGTTTTCCTACAGAGAAATAATATTAAACTCCTAAATAATAGTTGTTCACAACCAGCAGGCTTTTATTTTTTTTATTTTTTTATTTTTTTATTTTTTACCAGCAGGCTTTTAGAATGCCTTATTTCTATTTCCACTATCAAACCTGAGCCTTGAGCAGAGATCAGAGAGGTTTCAAATGCTACTTAAACAAATAGAGTAGTAACTGGGAACCATCCAAAAAAAAATTGAGTGGAAGAAAATAGCTAAGACTAGTTAGACTTGCTCCTTCACAGCCTGGGTCTGAGCACTGACCTCCTAAGAAGGCAAGCTCTGTATGGGATCTGTGTGGCCTTCTGGCTCTCACACTGTATTTTTCATGGCACAACTTGTCTTTGGAGTATGGTCTGGCTGACAGCTATGGCTATTCCAAAATGAAAAACTACAACTATTTAGCTTCCATTACATAATAATTTACAATCTCCGATGGAAATGTTCAAGTCACTTAGGACTCTGATTTGGAGCAACGTATCTGAATTCAGATGACAGCAGTAATTCATTTGGATAATGTGATTCATATAATGGGTCTCTCCTTCCCCATAACCTCTGTCACTATAAAATGACACCATTTCATAGGACCATCCTGAAAGAAGAATCAAATCCTTTCACATATATGAGAACTGCAATCCCTCTGATATTTGGGGGACTTTTTATTTTTGTAGGAAGGAAGAGAAGTAGCAGCCACTATTTTTAAAACTACATTTAGCAATGATCATCTAATAAGTTGTGAAATCAATGCAATAGGTCTGACCTATGCATTGTGTGTGTGTGTGTGTGTGTTTGTGTGTGTGTGTGTGTGTGTGTGTGTATGTGTATATGTGTAACAGGGGATTTAACCCAGGGGCATTCTACCTCTAACCTATTTCCCCATTCTTATTTAATTTTTGTTTTCAAATAGGGTTTCCCTAAGTTACCAGGCACTGGCTTCAAATCTGCTATCCTCCTATTTTAGTCTCTCAAGTAATGGGATTATAGGCCCCTGACTTGTATTTTTAAAAATGAGATGTGATGCGGTGGAAAAATCAGTGGCTGCATGTAATAGGAATAGTGATATTGTAAAATGTGTGTGAGAATGAGAGTAGGATAGAGGGAGGGAGAGAGGGCCAGGATTCTGGAGTGGGGCAGCTTAGTGAAAGTTCAGGTGAAAGAGCCTAATTTTGTCATTTATTGGTGATGTGCCCTTGTGGAAGTAACAACTTCTCTCAGTGCTGGTTTCCTTGTCTATGAAATGGGGATGCCACCTTATAAGCTGGTTTGAAATTTAGAGAAAATAATGCACTTAATCCACCTTTCACTATAATAATGGTAGCGAATGCTAAATGTTTACCATGTAAAGTTTCTAGCACAATGCCTGCATATTTAAGCATTGTTTAGATATTATCAATTATTAATTGTTGGTGTTAACATTATGATAAAGCAATATGCATATTATAATCAGTTTTTTTTCCTGGAAATGTGAGAATCAAATATTACTTTCCAAATTCTATAGACATTGTAAACAATCAAAATGCATAAAATTTTTTTGTTGCTATATCCTATGGCTGAAACTGCTCTTGACACTCAGCTGAGAAATAGAATCCTGGCTAGTAATTCCGAGGGTTGTGAATTGAGCATGCCACCGGGCTTCCATAATCTGACTTTAAGCTCGGTTTTCAGACTAAAGCCAAAATGGTGTAGGCATGTCAGATAATAGTAACAAAGCTACCTTTTTGTGAGTGCTATACTGTACATGTAGGAATTTTATTGAATCCATTTCAGAAATGAGGAAAAAGAATGTTTAAGTAACCTTTTCAAGGTCACATTATTAATCAGTATTAGAACCAAACTTGCATCTATGTTCATTTGGCAAATTTTAAGAACTTCAGCATGGTAAGTACATCATGGTCAACAAATCCATACATCCTTCTATAGAAGGCCTCAATTTTTGGCATCTTTTCAGTCTGGATTTGAAGGCCCAATATTCTTGAGCTCTGTATTTCCTATGCCTTTCCGTTCCATAAACAATTATGATTGTTAGGAAGTTCTTTCTCATATTCTGTAAATATGTTATTTGCCTGCATTCACTATCCACCCAGTGAAGCAGCACAGAATTTGTATTTAGGCTCTTCTACTTCAAATACCTTTAATCAATGAATACATCTACCTCCTCTCTGTCTTTTCTCAATTGGGAATTCCTACTCTTCTTTGAATATCATTCTTAAGAGATGCCTGCTATCCATCTTCCACCCCATGCTGTTCATCTTTTCCTAGATGATATTCAGTCTGAAAATATCCCTTAATGCAATATTCCTGGTATGTGTGGCCTGCCCAGACAGAATATTGGATACTGGGTCATCTAACCCACATTTCTCCATCACTGTCTGTGAAGCTGCATCAAATGTCTTAGGAACAAACTACCTCATTCACTGCTTCATCTCCAGGTTATAGCCACCTAAAACATCAAAGTATTTTTCAAATGAACTGCTAGACTATCTGTTCAACCTGCATTTCCACAGTGAAAGATTTATTTTTATTTTGCAATGTTTTCTTACCATGCTTTTGGCCCAGCTTTCTAGGATAGAGAGGTCACTTCAATTCATTATTCTGACTTTCGCAAAATTAACTATTGTTCTCAGGAGTCTGTCACATGCAAATGTAAAAAAAAAAAAGTATGTAGTTTCATTTAACCATTATAAGTTGACAGTCTATGAGAGATAGGTGAAAAAAAAAATATATATATATATGCACAAAAGTAGCATTTTTACTTCTCTCATTAAATTGTGAGCTCCTTGAGTTCATGAGCACTGCATCCTTCTTCTTTTAGTATATCATGTGGGCACAGAGGTCACCATATTCATTTAGACTGAATGATTATTAATTTGCACATGTCAAAATTCACTGCTAGAATTGATGATAAGCCAAGAGGCAGGAGAAGAAATAAAACACCACACATCTGAAGTACAGGTTCAAAGGGAACGACTGGCACATGTTGCTTCCCTGAACCCAATCCATCATATGGTTGACAAGAAATGGAAATTTATATTAGAAAAGAGCCCAACAGTGAGACAAAGAAGAAAGGCTGGCAGGAGGGAAACACGCATGCGCACACCATACAAACACAATTGGCTGCTGAAATTCCTTAAAGTAGTTACTAGAAGGCTTTCACACATGAATACTGCCATTTAATGGCATTAGGTCCCTGACTCTGTATTACTATTAATAGACAGCCTATTAGGGCATTGCTATTTACAGGCTTCCACAAGGCAATGTGATTTCCCAGTAGTATATTACCATTAATTGGGAAAAGGCACTCTAGGAATACCAGTCTAAGACAATAGCTCAGCCACAATTAAAATAGAATTGCATTTGCTGACCTAGACGTCAAAGCAAAGTGTGCCTGGGAAATTCTCTGTAATATTTTACAACCTGAACTAATTAAAGATCACATTCCCCATACAGCGAGAAAGCAAACATGAGAAATACCCCCAGCTGAAGACTTTCTAGGTTGATGGTTACTGTAATGAGCTCAGTCCCAGTGGTATAAGACAATAGAAAGCAGCTTGTATCTGAAGCTTGTGGAATGAAACTCTGACTTCCCTTAAATTTGGAGCAATTCCTTCTTGCACACTATCCACTTTATCCAAAAGCCATCATTCAATTTTTATGCAACGAATGTAAGCGAATGGGGTGGGGGGCTGAAAGCAGTGATCTCATTGTAACCTGCTAAATTTCTTTAACAGATTTAATGTTGACAAAGATTAAAAATAGCATATCATGATTGCCAGACTCTATGCTGGATGGATTTCCATTATTAACTTAGGACAGTCTTTCCTCATCTGAAGCAGACAGTAGACTAAAAATGTTTTTACTGTGTGATTAAAGTATCTCTATACAGGCAGCCCTAGGCACCTCAAGTTATTGGCCTATTGCCTGGAGGTAAATTAAGGTGATACTTTTCCTTTTCCCCATCTCTAATAGGATTGTACGTTTTGCTGCTGGCAAAACCGATTACACTATTACCTATTGCTAAAGCCTCATTCCTGAATGCTGATGTGTGTTCTGTCACATTTGGCTTGAAAAAATTACCTCTGACTACTTTGTTCTGATAAGGAGGAAAGTTCCAGAAAAGATGTTTTCAGACAGACTTATAAAGGAAAAATGCACATTAGGCACTGAGTGTGTACTAACAGATGTCAGTATTTTGAAACATTTTATCTTATTTTTTCTCCTCCAAATTTATTTTACAGTCTGCCTGCTCATGTTAGCGAGCATTTTAGATATTAATTCTGTACTAATAAACTGCTATTTTTAATCTCCAACAAAAATGTAATTCAGAAGAAAAGAAATATTTTATAGATAATAAGCTTATCTATGTTTCAACTGATATGAAATTAAAGTAAATTTTATCATAACTTAATCTAAAGTAATGCACTATGACGCAATACAAATCTTTGAGAATTGATCCTTAAAGGAATAAATAAATATATGATATGTGTGGCGAGTCTTGGCATTTTAATGTCAATGAACCTTTTTACTTCCAGTCAACAAATCTATTTTATCACAGGCATTTTCTAAATCTGCTGATACAATGTGGAATGTGGGAACCCAAGTAGGCTTAAACACATCTGTAGTTTTAAAACATCATTTATACTAATATTATTAGCCTATTACTTAGACTTTAGTATGCCACCAACTTGAACATTAGAAGTATCAACACCAGATCCTCCACTTTGTAAACCAAATGGATGTTGTCCAACTAACACTTCATGTCTCAGATGTGGTCATAGACTCTTCCAGTTCTATGCTATCACTTTTCTAAGAGAAGCCAGTTCCTGTGCATCTTCTTTTAACACAAATAACTGACTGACTTTCTAAGTTATTCAAAGTTGAATATTTCCAGTGATGGTCATTTACCACAAAGCAATCAAGTTTTTGCTCATGGACAGGATGACTCAAGAGAACAAGCAAGCCAAGCGCAGGGGCAGCTGCTGGCTAGTGAGAGAGGCTCACTGCCTGTGCCTCCTGTACTTCCACACAGTATCTCAATGACAGTTGCACTTTATATAATGTAGTAAAATCTATGGTTCCAAGCAACCACTCAGTAAATGAACTGAAACAATCAGGCCAGCTCATACCATATGGAGACTTTCTCAATTCTTTTCTGCCTCTTCCCTGTAGAATTCTATCCACTGGATTTCTGGAGTAAATTTTGTGTGCCACCAATAAAACACACCACGCTAAACAGCAACTTCCTGTCTATCATATTCAATGTCTGAGGTCATGTAGTAACTGCCTCTGTATCAACTGCATCCAGCACAAGTCAGGGCACAGTAGGTCTTTATTGAATGTTTGCTAAATGAATGATGGATAAGATGCCCAGACAGGAGAGGGTACTATATGAACAGATATTTCTAAGAAGCAATACAAAATGTTGCCTATGTTAGAATTGGGGAAGGAGAGCAATAGAAAGGTAGGGGGAGATTGATACAGCCTATAACACTGCATTGCCTTCATGCAACAAATATATACTGATTGCTAGTGTGAAGTACTGAGGGTAGAATTATGAACAAAATCTCATGATACACTCAACCTGAATATTTTTTAAAGCAAAATAATGCATATGCTGCACAATCCACTGGCTTGTAGTAAATGTCCATTTGGTAGGTGGGGCCACTGGCAGGGTGGCGATGTACTGGCAAGAGTGATACAAATCCAAGCCTGGACCCAGAATCTACACAACAGATTTAATCAATCATTAGTCTTCAAATTTATGCACTGAAAATTGCCAGTGCTCAGCCTTTGGGTGGATCAACACTAGAGAAAATGCACATCTAATGAAGATTTTACAGATTACCAAAATAAATAGCTAACACTTGGAAATGTCTCTTCAACTCTGATTTAAACCAGCTGATTTGGGTTCAAATAGCTAAGACTAATGACTAAAATCATCCCCAGTCCTCATGGCTTCTTCTACAAAGAACTCTGTTAAATGGCTCCATCAAGGATCTGAAAAAAAACTGTACACTGTGTACAAGTTTTATTACTCTCTCAGGACCTGCTAATGGATGTTATGTCTTGGGAATCACAGGAGTTGGATGGGTGTCCTCCCCATTTTTCCAGATACAAGGGGGATTACTCTCAGCCATGACAGAGAGAGGAGAGTCAGTGGTTAGTGAATGACTAAAATAGCAAATTCCTCTGCTCTGAAAACTTCCTAGGTGTCTCAGTAAACAACTTTCAAAATGGATCAATGGCTTGCTTTTTTGCTTCTCTCCTGCACACCAGCAGAGTAGAGATAATGAGCTCCTAAGCTACTTTAGAGAAACAATGAAAATCATCCTGACAAATATCTTCAATTGTTTTGAGCCAAATCAGCCAGTCAACATTTGTTGAACACTTCATTGTGTACAAATTGTTGCAGCTGTCCAAACCCACTGAAATAGGCATTTGGGAGATGGCACACTGAGCAGAGACCTGGATTCCAGCCCCAGCTCTGTCACTAATTAACTATGTGACCTTGGATAACTCACCCTTGCTAAGCACCTCAGCCATCTCATCTATTCATAAAGAATAATGTCTTTTGCCCTGCCTACCTCACTGGGCTGCTATGTGGGTCAAAGAAAAAGAGCCTATAAAAGCACTCTGGAAAGTATCAGGTTATAGGCAAAGACAATATTTTATTATTAAACAAGTTACTACCTATACTTGAAAGGGTTATAGATTAGCAGGAAAGAAAGATGTATTAGAGCTGGGTGTGGTGGCGCACGCTTGTAATCCCAGCATTTGGGAGGCTGAGACCGGAGGATCCGGGTTCGCGGCCAGCCTCAGCTACCTAGTGAGGCACTCTGCAACTTAGTGAGACCCTGTTTCAAAAATAAAGAATGAAAAAAATAGGACTGGGGGTGCAGCTCGGAGGTAGAATACCCCTGGGCCCTTGGTTCAATCCCCAGTATGGCAAAAAAAAGAAAGAAAGAAAGATGTATTAGAATGTTGATTTTTTAAAATGGCAAATCAGGTGCTGTTTACATATATGCCATCACTATGAATTACATTGTGATGTCAGATTATAATGCACCAATACAAGCTATAAAATTAAATGGAAAAATCAGTATATATTTCTGCTAACCTAAGTGCTTTAACAAAAGATGTCAAAAATCCATCTCAAGTGAGTTTTCATGCTGTCCCTGAACTACGCTTGTGGTCTCATCAATTAAGCAAATGATTCATGTATTAGGATTATTACTGTGTCGGGATTACTTGGTTCTGTGGTCTATACCTGGGTGGTTGAGATTTGAGGCCTTGAAATACAAGGTTTTGTAAGTATGAATTGTATCGTCCATATATCCTATTAAGATCCCTACAGTATTCATGACAATTTCATATAGATGTTATAGGACAGTGGTGGAAGGAACGGATGAGATAGTGGTGGGAACTGAATGTTCTACCATAGGGTGGTTTGGATTTAAATACCAATTACTTATGGAAAATATTGGGCAAGGAATTACTTCTCTCATAATTCCCTCAGTTGTGTAATATGTATGATAATAGAACCTCTTACCTTACAGTGTTATCGAAAAAAGTTCAATGAGATGATGTATAGAAAATATCCACCACTGTGCTCAGCACAAGACTAGGAATAGAACCCCATATGACCCAGATATACCACTCTGGTATCTTTTGAAAAGAATTAAAGTCAGAATACTATAGTGATACATACATATCTATGTTTAGAGCAGCACAATTCACAATAGTCAAATTATGGCACCAACCTAGGTGTCTGTCAACAGATAAATGGATAATGAAAATATCACATTTATATATACACACACACTGGGATTTTACTCGGCCATAAAGAAGAAGAGAATTATGTCATTTGTGGGAAAATGGATGGAATTAGAGAATATTACACTAAAATAGATCAGCTAGTCTCCGAAAGTTCTGGGTTGAATGTTTTCTCTCACATGTGGAAGCTATAGAGGAAATAGAAAACAAAATGGACTTTAGATAATTGAGGAGAGTGATCAGTAAAATAGTGAAAGGGATGGGGAGAAGGGAAGTAGGGAAAGGAAAAAGAAGAACTGGTGAAAGAAACAGTTCAAATTATGCTGTGCATATGTATGAGACTATCACTACCAAACTCACTCTTCTTTACTGGGGGAGGTGGGTAGCTGGGTGAGACCTGAAGAGAAATACACCAAGCCCTGCATGCATGTTTGTTTTTTATGACTTTGAACCTCCCTATGATGTATAATTACAAGATACCAATAAAAATATTAAAAAGTCATGATGATGGCATTAATAATGGTAGAATCTATGCTATACTCAAATAACATAACAGATACATTCAGGGGATATTGGAAGTCACTCACACATTTGGGGATGTATATTATCAGTTTCAAAGTTAACAATGATACTTTATTAAGTTCCTGTTGTGGGCCAAATGTATTATGTCTAAATAGATAATACTAACCACATTTTACCAAAAGTGAAAAATAGGATCAAATAACTTAATTTGCATGAGATCATAGAGCTACTAAGCCACAGAATGAAGATTTGCTCCAGGTCTGTGTGGCTCCTGTTTATTCCAACAGGCAGCCCAGTACTAATTTCTGCTCAGCCTCTGAGATGCCTGTACTTCCTGGTGTCTTCACTTCCCTTATTCTTAGTTCTCAGGGTCACTGAGACAATGAAATTTGAGTAATCTACTCATGGCTGCAGATCTGCCATTATCCTTCAGCATACCTTCAGTTCTTTTTGCTTTCTTCCCCGCCTCCTTAATTATGTGCTTTAAAGCACACCCTAGTGAATTCAATGAAGATTCAGTTTTCATAGCTTGTGTGTCCTAAGAACTCAAAATCTTGCCGAGGACACACATGAAAACTAACAATGCATTGTACATATTATAATAAAAATGACCACAAATGTTATCAGATACAGGTGAGAAAGCAAAGTTTTCTTATTTGAAGCATAGAAGGAACATTCCAGCCCATATTTGAGGGTGGAAGGACAAGCCAATCAGAATGAATGAAGTATAAGAATCGTCCAAAAATAGCAGGCAGTATAAAGTCTGAAAAACAAAACAAAAGATAAGGGAAGTTTTCTTAAGGCATCTTCACTGTGAATTGAGTTCGGTCTTGGCCAGGGGAACTCTGAGGACGTAAGGCAGGAGCTCTGGGTATCTGTAGAAAACTTCTGCCCACCACTGGAAAGAGGGGTTCTAGTGCAAGCAGACCCCAAAAGGCCAGAGCAGAAGGAAATGAGCTAGAAAATAAACTCTGTAATTCAATCTGGAATGGGAGAAAAATTATATAGGCCTTGAGGATGGTATAGGAAGGGTCTAGACAGCTCCATCCAAGGTCAAGACCATCTTTGGCAGGCAAAAGTAAAATAAATAAATGAATAAATTTCTCCATGGAGAATGACAAGTCAGCTGAAATCCACTTAAGTTACAGAACTAGAAAATTTGTGTACAATGTGTGAAATTTAGAGAAAACAAAGCTGAACAAATCTGAAACTCTGTGATTCCCCTTACTTTCACCTCTGACTTTTATTTAACCTCATTTGTTTTTTGCCAGCAGTAAAATCCACAGAACATCTTGATGATGACTGCCTTAGGGAGAAGGGAACCAGCATTTGTACAATGTCTACTGTGTGCCAAGAATTTTAACTGTTTTATTTCATTTAGTTCTCTCCCCAATTGCCCAGTGATACTAAGAAGTTAAATAACTTACCCAAGGTCACAAAGCTCAGCTTCACTCTTGTACAGGGTTGGTATAGTTGGCAGGACTAGGTGAGGTCAACAGTCATGGTAGGCTAGAAAGCCAGAGCTTTTGGAATGCATTGTATTGACCTTCATACCCCCCCAAACCACAGCCAAAATGCTCTGTATACTTTCTTCATCATTGTCAGATAGTAATATACTAATGGAGATGCCATTTATTTAGCATACCTAGTATCACTGATTTGGGCTCTTTGTATACCATCTCTAATTCTGAATGTAATCTTGCTAAGTATCATGATTTCCATTTTAGAAATGCAGAAATTGCATCTTACAGAAAAGACAACAGCCAGGGGTTGTGGTGCATGTTGTAATCTCAGTACTTGGGAGGCTGAGATAGGAAGATCTGAGTTGGTGGGCAGCCTCTGCTACTTAGTGAGGCCCTCTGCAACTTAGTGAGACCCTATCTCAAATAAAAAGTAGATAATAGGGCTGGGGGTGTAGCGCAGAGGTAGAAGACCCCTGGCTTCCATCCCTAGTACAGCATAAAAAAGAAAAGAAAAGAAGCACAACAACCAAATGCCAATGCCAGGATTCAAACTAAGCTTTGCTAGAAAATCAAGGAATATAATTCACTGAGTAGAATTTATATAACCAAATTGAAGCTGTGATGTAAAACAAAGGAGGGTGATCTTCTATGATATAATTATGAATTTGTTCAGAAGCATCTATGTCTAACAAATTGCATTGGCTAGTGGTTGGTAGCCCTGAATTACTGCATAAGGACACTATGAATCCCACCTTTACATGCTTCATAAGCTTCTCTGGAGTATACACCATCCATGAGACATAGACGTGAGAGTTTTATACACAAAATCTTGTGGGAAAGTTTTTGGTTAGGTATGGTATATCACCTTCATATAGTTCAACTCTTCAGAAGCCCACGAAGAGTAAACAAACAGAGGTCTGAAATGAGCCAGACAAGGCTTGACTCTCTGCCGATATCATCACTGGAGTGGAGTCTGCATGATTCTCTGAGGAACTGGTGATGATGTTCACAGGCTGTCTAGCCAAAAGAATTATCCTCAGGAACAAAATGAAATTATAACTGAACTCTTAATGTGAGCCACTATTGGAAAAAAAAGGACCTTAACATATGTCTCTAATGTCATCTAAGACCTCTCCCCCCAGAAATGTTCCAGCAATTCCAAAGAGCTCAGAAATGCCCACATGTAAAGCATATTTCAGGATTTTGTATGTTTGCAATTGCCATACCTTTTGTCTAGAACACTGTTTCCTTCCTTGTCTGCTTGGAGCATTTTTAATTATCTCGTAAACTCCAATTCTGGGGTCAATTCCTCCAGGAACTCTTCCTCTACTCTTCCAGCTAGAACAATATTTCTGGTTAAGGCACTATTACCATTAGGACTATATAAATCTTTGTTGTGAGAGGTAATCTATTTTGTGTGTTGTAGGACACTTAGCAGTATCCTTGGTCTCTACTACTGGATGCCAGTAGCACCCAGGCAGTTGTAACATGTAAATGTCTGCAGACATAGTTCAATATCCCCTGGGGAGGAGGGTTAGAGAAAATCATCATCATTTGAGAATCACTAAGTCAGAGTATTTTGGTTCTAGGTCTGTACATTGTTTACTTTGGCCCTGCTTTAGCTCTATATAGAGGAATAAATCACTGAAGGTCCTTTCTAATCCCATGTTTCTCTGCTAACAGAGGTGAAGGTTAAGATTTTTAAAAAGAATTTGCATAATGTTCCATGCTGACTATGCCAAGAACCTTTACTGGTTTATTTATACTTTTTACAGAAAAGAATTATGCCAGTGAGGTCAAGGGAATGAGAATTAAAAAGACTGAAGCTCAAACTGTATGACCCTAGACCTTGATCCTAAGTTTTCTTATCTAAAAAGTAGATTTAATTTTAAATATTTCACAATGTTTCGAGGTTAAATGAAATATATACATCAGGTTGTCCAGCAAGACCAGCTTCCTCTTTCCACTTAAAAGGCTAGGAACAGGTTAAGGTGCAAGAAAATGCTTTGTACATAGCATAACTATTTTATCAACTGTATGTGCTAAACTATTATAAGGTGTTCCTGTCTGATGTTTTAGAAATTAGTAATAAGCACTGAACATTCTTTTCTGAATATAGCATCCAAACAAAAATTTAAAACTCCTTGAAATGATGATTTGAATTAGAAATTTTAAAAAATTACTTAAAAGCAAAGAACATTTTATAAGGTCCTTTCACACATATATCTTTCAATGGTCTCCACTCCTTGGGTATATGGTACCTGAAAGGTGAGCAGATAGAATAAAAGAGCTAAAGAATCTCCCTATGCCCCAGAGCTGTAAAGTAAAGCTGAGACTCAAATCTAGTTTGCAGTAACAGGCCTCTTTCTATTTCTATTTCTTCAGGACACTGAAGTAATATTTTAAATGCAGAACAAAGAACCATTCAATCTCAGCCTTTCTGAAATTTGAATTACATTGCTATATGCAAAACTAGGTAGACAGTAGAGACCATTAGAACTGATTATGTTGATGGCTATCATCATTAGCTGCATATAAGCCAGCCTTAAGGATTTGCAGAAATAAAAATAGAACTATTTCTTTTGTCAAAAGTAATTATAATTAACTCACAGAAACCATATACATTCAACCCAAATCAGATGAAGAAATAAGCCAAAGGGAGAGATGGGCTCCTTCCATAGTGCCTGCTAAAACTCTTAATTAAACCCAGACACTCAAAAGTAGTCTCAGAAGAAAGGTTAATGAAATGGGGTAGGAAGGGAAAACATCTCCAGAGAACCTTACTGACTCTAGTTTTCTGAGCTGTCTCTTTTGTTGCTCTTGGGAGATAGTTTAAAAAAAAAAAAACTACTAAATGCATGTGTCGTTTTCTAATCAAGAAGGAACTAAGCTATTCTCCAGCCCTCGGCAAAGAGAGTTGTGTCATAATGCATTTTCCAGTTTTCTGACCAGCTCAAGACAAAGAGTAGCTGAATTCTGAATACACAGTTCTTCATCTCAAAGAGAAGTTAATATAGCTTGGTTTAGAACAATGGTGTCCGATTAGCATCTTGCAAGTATTATACTTTATAAAGACATTATGACAAGAAGGAGAATCTCAAGAAACAAAGATGCCCAAATAAAATTATTCAACCTTACCTATTCCCTATGTTCCATGAAAAAAAATAGACTATCACTGATAGTAAGGAGTCCACTGAAATCCCAGCCCAAGGACATGCCTAACAGACTCATAATGTGATCTCACCACAACTCTGTGGGTGAACGAGAGGAGAAAAGGGCTGGAAAAGTCAATCCGGAACTGAATATAGAGGAAACTGCACTCCAACCAGGTGGAAGGAATCATGTTCATCTGACAAGTCTTGGTTTAGAGTTCTCATCAAAAGCATACTGTCCTTTCAGATCATCTATGATGTTATGCCAGGCGCTGTACCAAGCAGTGGGGCTGGGATGAGCAGCAAGAGTGGGCAGAGTTCTTATTCTCATGGAGCTCATAACATGGAAGGAGATATGGGCATTCACATTAGCAAATGTAGAATTTCAAGGAATAGAGGTCTGTGGCAGATCACAGGAGTAATAACAACACCCAAAAGCAACCACCAGTACCAGTTACTAAGAATTTACTATGCCTCAGTCATGGTCCTATGCATTTAATGTATTCAATTCTCCTAATTGGAAAAAGTAACTTACCATCATCACTCAATTTTAATGTGAGGACAAAAGAAATATCAATACATTTTTCCATAGTTTGTAAAAAAGTAGAGTTGAGATTCAGAGCTTGGCAGATGGGTTTCTGAGTCCACACTTTTAGCTCCAAGTCAGGGTATAACAAAAACTCCTCATGCAGACTGAGGAGGTAACCTTCAGGCTGAAAGGTGGGTCTGAGGTTATCTAAAGAGAGATCATGCCAGGCGTGGTGGGATATGCCTATAATCCCAGTATTGGGGAAGCTGAGATAGCAGATTTGCAGGTTCAAGATCAGCCTCAGCAATTTAGTGAGGCCATTAGTAACTTAGTGAGACCCTATTTCAAAATAAAAATAGGGCTGTGAGAGTATCCCAGAGTTAGAATAACCTTGAATTCAATCCTAAAACTATATAAATAATAATAAATAAATAGCAAATAAATCAGTATTTATCCAAAGGTGGGGGGGCGACTTTAGGCAGGTGAGAGAGACTGGGAATGAAAAGGTGGCCTCTGTGTTTGGGGGTGATAGAAAGCAGACAGATATGTAAAATCTGTAGTCACACAGCCAGCACTTTGCAGGCTTTAGTAAGGAGGTAGGTGTTTATTTTAAAGCAGTGGGAATTGCCAAAAGGCTTCTAGGAAGCAGTAACATGAAGTTTGTCTTTTGAGAAACTCTCTGGCTGCAGTGTGGGAAATGAAGGAGAGAGATTCAGAAGGTGATTGTGGAGAAGGAGAGTATGATGCAATTGTCTAAGTCTTGGCTGGTGATTCTGAAAGTGGTTTCTGGACCAGGAGCATCCCTGACCCCTGGGAATATTTCCTAACTGCACATTCTTGCACCAGACCTACTGAATCTGAAACTCTGAGGGGATGTTAGTTATCTATTTCTGTGTAACAGATTACCATGATTGTAATACAGAATACATTTACTATTTCATAATACTCATGGATTAGGGGCTTGGGCACTGCTTAGAAGGTACTTTCCGTGGGGTCTCATAGAGCTGCAAAGTGACAGCCAAATTACATTCTCCTCTGGAGGCTCAACTAGGGAAGACTCTATTTCCAAGCTCATTCAGAAAGTTAGATTTCATTCCCTTGTGGTAGTAGGGCTGATAGTCCTGGCTTCTCTTGGCTGTAATCTGGAGGCTGCTCTCAGCTCCTGTAGTCTGTCCACAGTTCCTAGCTCCATGAGCTTGTTCATCATGTTACTTACTTTATCAAGTCTGCAAAGAGTCTCTAGAATAAATCTGCTAGCAAGATGGAGTTTTATATGCATGTGTTATGTCTAATGTATGCATTCTTAGGTGTGTTGCAATCATCAATACCCTTTCACTTTGTCTTATTCTACTGATTAGAAGCAACACAAAAGGTGAGAGGGTTACATGAAGGTATGCACACCAGGATGGGACTGTGGACGCCTCCTTAGAATCTGTGCACCACAGAAACAGTGCTTGGTATTTTAATGAGCCTTGCAGATGATTGTGGTACATGCTTGAGTCTGAGAATCAGCATTCCAGACCATGAATTTCAGAGGGTTTAGAAGGTAAGATCAAAAGAACTGAAAGCTATGAGCGCTCTGTTAGATTATACAGTTTAGCCTTGTGATTAAGAGCATGGGGTTTGGATCCTTTAAGATGTAGGTTCAGGTCTCCAAAATTTCCTAGATTGTATGACCTTGGGCAGCTTAACCTCATGGAGCTTCATTCTTTATCTATAACATGCATTCATGTGGGGTCCACTCTTAGAGTTTAGGGTTGATGTGAAAATTAAAAGATCATCACTGTAAACTATCTATAAATGTCTGACACAAAGGATATGCTTAATAAATATAGGTTACTGTTGTTAACATTTATGGGAGTCAGTTTCTTCTGAAAAAATGGCATTAAGTCAGGTAATATGTAAGGCTCCTGATTCTAGAATTTATTTATTTATTTATTTATTTATTTATTTATTTATTTATTTATTTATTTATTTTTTGCGGTACTGGGGATTGAACTCAGGGGCATTCTACCTCCGAGCTACACCTCCAGCCCTATTTTTTATTCTTTATTTTGAAACAGGGTCTCACTAAGTTGCGGAGTGCCTCACTAGGTAGCTGAGGCTGGCCTCGAACCCGGATCCTCTGGTCTCAGCCTCCCGAATGCTGGGATTACAAGCGTGCGCCACCACGCCCGGCTACCTGATTCTAGAATTTAAATTGTTAAATGGGGCCCTTGTTTTGTGGAAACTAGTGCTGTTTTCACTTATCACACAGTACATTTGCTCAAATAATATCTCCTTGAAATCAAGGACTGTATCATATTTGCCTGTCAAGGAGAGGAGTGGTTTCTGGCCAGATAATGACTTTTAAATAGTTTCCTCCCCTCTCCCCTATTCTCCTATGCTCCTTTCTCTTTTCTCCCATCACCGTCAGACTCCTCAGCATTTTAGAAAAGCATTTCACTTAAGAACATGAGTTCCAGCAGGGATCAGAAAGGAGTGGTAGAGTGGCAAGATCTTGGTGGAATATTAGGGAAAACTAATTTTGAACTTTCCTTGGTCTTTGGTTCCCATAAAGGTAAGGATCGGAGTTCATCTTTGTGGGAAGAAAGCTGCTTTGTTTAGAAATATCACTTGGGGCCTGCAGTGTGGCGCTCATTTGTAATCTCAGTATTTGGGAAGTCAAGACAAGAGAATTGCAGGTTCGAGGTCAATGTAGTAACTTAGTAAGACCCTGCTTGAAAATAAAAAAATAAGATAGGGCTGTGGGGGTAGCTTGGAAGTAGAACACTACTGAGTTCAATCTGAGGAAAGAAAGAAAGATTATTTGGATGCACTTTCAGTCATTCAAAGGTTAAACAAAAACAAAACAAACAAACAAAAAACTAGAGAATTGCAATAGAGGAAGATATGAGAAAAACAAGGCTAAACTTGCAGTCACTAGTTTGAGTGTTGTAGATGGTGTTAATTGGGTAGGGCAAATAGAAAGAAAATCTTAGATTTTTAATTATACTTGATTACAGTATCTCACACAGAATGCTTAATAAATTCTTGTAGAATAAACTAATAAATTAAAGTATGATTGTACGAATGAAATTAAATCCTTTATACTTTCCCTATATTCTGCATTTTGATCTCTCATTATTCACTACTGAAATGTGAGATGGACATGACCTCAATTAATAGACTAATGTAAAAAAAAGAAAGCACAACAAAACATTCCTCTAAAACAGGCACCACAATCTGCCTGGCTTGGAAAGTATAATTTAGTAAAGAAACAGGCAGAACATGTAGTTCAGAGAGTGTTAATACACAGTCAATAAAGTAACTAACCAATCCGTAGTAACAGCCCCCCGAAGGATAATTCTAGAGTGTTTTATTCTGAGAGCAAATTAAAGCAAAACAAAGATGAGTCTACCAAAAAAACAGCAGACTCTCCTCTATTTCACATATGAGTCCTTTGAGAAATTCATGGAAATTATCCATATCTTTCCTGCATCTTCTACCTACAGTGTACAGTGCCAACCTGAAACCTCCTTTGTTCAGGTACAGCTACACAGTATGAAATCTGGCTTTGTGTCTTTACCCTTTTTTACTCCCTGCATGAAGAATAGGCTTAGCACTATCTATCCATGAACAATATTAATCTAGGCACAGATTCACAGAGTTTTTATAAGGTTGCAATTAGCCAGCTACCTAATCAGAAGTCCTGTCAACAAATCATTATTATTTTAATAGGTACAATTCTTAGGGTACATAAAAGCAGGAGTTATGTTCTTTGCAATTGAGAACTATTTCTATGCCTTTCTGGCTTGCTCTAGCAGCTGATTGAGAATTCCCATGGGTACTATGGTATTTAGTGCACATGAATTTGTAACCACATGTATGTGATCAGGGGCATAGGAACAAATGTTTTGGTTCACATATATATGTGACCAAACAATTAGCAGTCCAGGCAACAATTTGGTGTTTGTGCTTTTTCATTGTCATGCACTCTTTTGGATTTGTCATCCTTATTAAGATGATTAAAATAAGTCAGTCCATTAATATGTGGTCCAATTATTCTAGTAGTCTCAATATAGCTTCAGTGTGGTCCTTTTCTGATCCCGGAGAAACATGACTTTGGAGACTACTGTTTTCTGGACTTTGCTGGGGTTACTTGGGACACTTCAATCTCCCTAATCTCTTCCACAATGAAATCTGCATTGAAGAAAACAGGGTGGAGGGGACACAAGCAAATTTCTTCAGTTTTCAATATTTATTTAATACCTATCATACGCCACAGTCTGCAAAGAGAAAAAAAAAGTGAACTCACATATAAACTGAC